>JAIPRL010001243.1:0-90295 GCA_025469235.1 Pemphigus obesinymphae
TCGGTCTACAACTACAACTTCCTCGATTATTCATTTAAAAGGAAAAATGTTAAATTATTTTGAAAGAGGAATGCTTAAACTATGCTATCTTGAAAATATGTAACCTAACAATGATGTAAAAAAAATGCTGGATTTTTCTACTCATTCATGCTCTATAATAATCTAAAATGTTTTTTAAAATCCCCCCTGGTTAAGAAACTTTGGATAGGGGGTGTGGGGGACGAAGTCCTCCACGGCTTACTTTTTTTCTAATATGTCCCGGAACGCTGATTTTTGAACTAAGCTCAGAGTCCGTCCTTATTTTTTTTTCCAATTCAACCACTGTATTTAGTATTTAATAAGGAATAATTTATTAATAAAAACCTGAAAATTAAAAATTACTGGAATACGTTTTAAGTATTCAAATGCTTTTTAAAGTACCTACCTATTCGAAATGTATTTTTTGAAAAGTATTTGAATGCCTATTCTAAATAACTTTTTTACCCGTTCATTCGAGTAAGTATTTCGAACACTAAAGGAAATTGTTTACAAGTCTGGATAATAATTAATCAATAAGTACCTATACAAGGAATAATTATAGTATTAATACCTAATAAAATCGCGTGATCTAACGTCAAGGAATATTGCGCTCTAAATTATAATTGAACTTGGAGAAAAAATAGAACCTTGAGGTGACCAGAATGATGATGTTATTGTTTACAACATACGTATAAATATGTATTGTATTTAAGTGAATTTTTATTATTTGAAACTTTTATCAAATTCACAGTAAACCACGAAATAATTAGAATACAAGTATAGTACAAAAGTTTGCATAAAATATGCAGGGTGCGCATTGAATATATTACGATCATGATATTAATTAAGGTAGGTACGTACCTACTGGTCAATAATGTTAAAGAGCTGAAAAGCGTCTTTGGAGCTATCTGCCGAAATCGAGTGTTCGTCTTTCTTATATAGTGTACAACCTACACTAACGTGCACGATGTGGACCTCTTCTACTAGAAATATAAATTACTAGGATTTGATAGATAAATACTAGAAATTGGCCGATTATGGTTTATGGAATTCATTGCCTTTGCACCTTATGTCTGTATATATGCATGTACCCATTGCACATATATACATATATACAAACATATACTTAGGTACATATCCGTAACTAATAGAAATGTAAGCTTGAAAAAAAAAATTTCCTGAACATTTTCAACGGTCATTAAAAATTTGAAAATTTTAATTTTTATATATTTTTTTAAAAATTCTTCATTATGTGAAGATGTAGTGGTAATATATTATATATTTATTATCAGTAATAGTTTTAACACGTATAAAATGGACCGCCGCGAAACGGAGGGCACAATGAGGTCAGTCGTCACACGGCAATTTTCAATTTACCGATAGATATCTCATTGAATAATAATTATTTTCAAATCGGATTTCTACCAAATCCCTTTTTCTAGCTCTTACTAAGATAAATAAATATTAAATTATGATTTAGAAAAAAACATTTTTGTTTTGTATGTTCCATTAAAAATTATTTTATCAAAAAATGTTTTCTCAGCAAAACACAGATTAATGATAATAATAATAATAACAATACCTATTACCTAATATTATTTTAATTATTTAAGATTCTGAGTGATCTATATAATAGGTTATTACATCTAAAAATCAACAAATAGGTACATTTAGTACGATAGTATGTTGTACATTTTTACAATATAACATGTAAAATAGTGTTTAAATTATTTATTTTAATAAAAATCATTAAATATTAATATATTATCATACTCGTCCAATTTAGAAATTTTCATACAGACAACTTTTAAAAAACCTTACTCACATGGAAATTCCTATTAAAAAGTTTAAAAATACACATATTATATATTTTAAAAGTAATTTCTAAATGGTGCTGTGTCATTTCCACTTTTTATTATTGTGTAATTTGTAATCTCCATTTTAAAACATGTTTATGCAAAACGAACAAAAAACACATTTTAAAGCGGTTTTGGAGTTTAATACCTATAGGTACTTATTAGTTATTATAAAATGTATACATTACAATACATTTCAGAAATAATTATAATTACAGGGTCTTACAATTTTTTCAATATTCAGCTCATTGTCGAAATTATAAAAAATGATTTTTTATACATTATTACTTGGTAATTCACATTTCAAAAATTAAAGATAACGTGTCCTACATTTTAGATTCTGAACGCAGCGAGGAATGTATTGGTGGGTGTTACGATAATGTGTTTTTTTTTATGTTTGTGAACAAAATTTCGACCAAAAGGATTACTCTGATCTTTACAAGATTACCTGATTTCCGGTAGAAAATTTCATCTAGTTGATACTTTAGAGAGATCATTTTGCGATTTTTTAATTCTTTCGATAAACGCGTAAGATAAAACTATCAAAAATTTTAATAAAAATCGAAATACACGATTGATTATGGTAGAATTCCTTAAAAATTCGAAAATATTGATGCTACAGGCATGACATTTTCATCAAAAACGTATATACCCACGTAAAATATTGATGCAAAAAATGTTTCGAAAATTTTTATCTATTTTTGGGCTATTTATAGCAATATGAAAATTTGAAAAATTTAATTCATAATAGGCTTCATTTTAGTTTTGAAGACTTAAAAATTGTATACGGTCTTACAAATATGCCATTCTAGCTACATACGAAAAAATTCAAAAATCGGTAGGAACAATATTTTTTAATAGCCATTTAAATTTTTTTTTGAATACCCATTTAATTTTTTCGACATTTTGGTATGAAATGTGTTAGAATTTTGTAAAAATAATGGATCTATAAATTTAAAATTTTCACCAAATTAGCACATTATGAAGTCAAAATATTTTGGAAATTTTTCCCCCATTTTTGGGCTATTTAAAGCAGTTTTTAATTTTGAGTAATTTAATTCATAATAGTTTTAATTTTAGGTTTTATGACATGAAAATTGAATAGTTATAGTATTAAAATTACATCATTCTAGCTATACACAAAATAACTTGAAAATCGGTCAATACAATAATATTTTTAATAACCATTACATTTTTTCCGATTATTTGTATTATTTAGGTATGAAATGTGTTCGAATTTCCGGGAAATAATAGACCTTTAAACTTGAAATTTTCACCAAAAACTTATGTACGTATATTATAAAGCAAAAAAAATTTTGAAACTTTTACTCATTTTTGGGCTACTTAGGTATAGAAATTTTCAATTTTGAGACATTAATTCATAATAGGTATAACTTTTTTACTTTACTGGAAAATTCGATTTTTTGAATTTTTTTTTTAATATGTATTTATATATTACATACCTATATTACATATATTAAATCTATATAATATATATGTATTTATATTTATTTATTATGTATGTAATATTATGGTGAAGTCAGGATTTACGGTCGGACTGAGTCTTAAAGTTATATCAAATTGAAATTTAAGGATAAAATCCTATTCATTTATAGGGTACCTACCTATATATTTAATTTTTATATACATCGCAACAGTGTCACGTAGTTTATTGGCGGCTATGTGTTTTCATGCGCGGGGTCCTCGGTTCGAATCTCTTCTCATATTCTAATAATTTTTTATACTTTTTTCAACTTTTTTTGTTCATTATATTATATAATATTAACACATTATTAATATAATCTCCAGTAAATGTCAATATATCCATAAAAGCTTCGCTCAGAATCGTTTTTTTTTTTTTTAGAAAGAAATGATTTATCATTGTATCCTCTTAAGAGGACCATATTTGCTGTCTCCGTCTAACCAACTGAAAATATAAGAAGTTGACGTTTGACATTCTTATTAGAACTGTATGATTTCTAATATATTAAAGCAAATTTACCTATCATCAAATGTGTAGACAAGATTATAACCTATGCCATAGCGTCGTCTAATTTTCCTAAATATTAATTGTAAAGAAAAATATATCTATTCACATTATTGGGATTTAAAAATGTTTATATTTCTTTACAAAATTAAAATAAAATAAAAGACGACGCTAAGGCATAGATAACAATCGTATCTATAAATTTGGTAAATTGAATCTAATAACATATAATATTGACAAAGTTGTAATAAGAATGCCAAACGTATATTTCCTAAATTGTCAGTTAGACAGAGAAAACCAATGCGGGTGTAGTATTCTCTTCTCTACAAAAGTATCGATATTCGATTCAGACAGAAAAGTTCATTTTATCAGATACTATCTACCAGTATAGTTTTAATTTTTAAAGAATATCTACATAATCCCATTCTAACTTTATGTAGTAAACAAGAACAGATGCGTATATCGTTTTCAGGTTCCCATATTATTTGATTAATAAATAATTATGCGCGAATTTCAGGTATGTATAATATACCTACATAGGTACATTATATAATTTAAATTGTATATACAGGGTGGTTTTTTTTTTTTACCACGGGCCAGAATATATTTCGAGAATATACAAGTATTATAATAATTCTGTATATTATTTTCATATTTTTGAATTTCTTATCGCCCTACCGTATTTTTAAAAACTATACCTATCAACTTTCAATTTTCAAATGGCAACCTATGATTTAAATTATACATTTATAAACAATATATTTTTATAAGAATTTTTACGTATTTTAAATCCGATAAATGATTAGTAATGAGCGTTTAAATTTGAGGCGTGACGGGGTGGAGAAATACTGTAGTACATCATTATCAAAATCTATTACGTTATATTACAGTAGGTAGTATATACATCTCCATTCCACCTAGTCTTAAATTTAAATGTTTGTAACTTGAGAAGTATTTGTCGGATTTAAAAATAAAAACGTAAAAATTCTTATAAGAATATATTGTTTAAAAATGTGTAATTTAAAAAGTTACGATTTGAAAATCAAAAGTTGATATAATTATACCTAATAAATAAGGGAGGTGGATTAAAAATTAACAGGAAATTTTATAATTTGTATATTTTGGAATATACAAAAAAATTAGTGAAAAAAGTTCACAAAAATTATTTTTACTTCCCAAAATATAGCCTGGCTCGTGATAAAAAAAAAATTTATTCTGTATTGTCTATTTTATTTTTTTACAAAATTTAAATATTTTTCGATAAAGTAATGTTCATTATCACATTAAAACACAATTTTGATAAGCCATTGTGATTTACGAAGTAATTACTACTGTTTGTAGTAAGAAAGGTAGGTAGGTAGCAAGAACGAAAAATCGAATAAATACACTAATTTGTTTAAAAATAAACTGCAAGCAATAATATTATTATTGTGTGATACAAGCCCATCGATTTTAATCAATTTGAATTATTTGTTTTATTCTGACTTTTTACACCCTATTCGCTAGGTAGGTACGCCTTTTCAGGTGCCTCGTCTAGTTTTTTGACGTGCATAGGTATTTTGTACATTTATATTTTATATACATATTTTATACAAGTTCAAAAATTATTGATTCGTTTTATTGTGTTTAACTCACTACAATAGGGCTGTCTCGAGGGAGTGGAGATGTTATATACTTATATCCCTCCACAGAAAATAGGTTGGCAAAATGGATATTTTCAAGGAAGTCGTTGGTAAAATTAATGTTTTTTAGAATTAACTAAATTCTAGTCGGCAAGTTACAAATATTACCGAAAAATTTAATGAACCTAGTTATTTTCGTTACTTTTTCAGTTTTTTAGGACACCCCCCCCCTACCATAAAGATATTTCTTTGATACGGTCCTATGTATAATATCGTATTGTGCCCAGTGGCGCAACTAGAGTTCAAATCTTGGGGGTGTTACTATTATGAATCGTTTATAATGACGTTGGGGTCTCCGCCCCCACACCCCCAAACCAACATTACATATTGCCAATATTTATATTATACGATCATTATATTTACAATACCATTTTTGGAAAAAAATGTAACTTATTTTATTACTTATAATATTTTCTTATGTATTTTTAAAATTTAAAGAGTCAAACATAATCTCTATCGGTATTAGCAAATGTGTTCAAGATTTCGTCTGGAACAATGTCATTAGCTAAGTCTCTCTCAATATTTATTATACATAAATTAGTAAAGCGCTGCTGTAAAATGCTGAAAAAAAAATAACCGATAGTAAAATCTTAAAAAATAAAATTACATCGGTAAAATTATAGCTGATATTTGAAATTAGAATGACATGGAACTTGAGGGTGCTTAAGCACCCCCATAGTTGCGCCACTGATTGTGCCTATATCGTATACAATAATAATAATAATTAACAGTTTTACATTATCTTATTTCCCAAACTCTAACATACTCTACGAAAAGTATAGCTACAAAATTATTGGACGGGTGTGCTAATTATGGTCGGCTTACACCAAATACCTGACTGCACTATCGAAAAAAATCTCGTCAGCTACCTCATAATTTCATATTTACGAATCAAACCGATTTACCGAAATACACATTTCGATCACTCGACCAAGTATACAATAATAATAATTAATAAATAAAATTTGTCCAGATAGTGTAGTATTATTATTATACGGATTGAGGAAAAGAAATCCCAATTCGCTAAATTCTGTTTTCCCAGCAAAATAGGTCATCAGAGTATGTATCAGAGTAGCTACTTTATAGTTACAATTAGGCAGTGTTATTATTAAATAAGTATATATATCTATTAAACTATTACCGGTTAAGTTATAATTATTTGATGAAATATTATTGAACATTTGAATTTTTAATACTTGGGATTTTGAAAAATGACCAAGTGGTATTTTTATGTTTATTATAATTAATGAAGTTTATTTTAATTTCAAATTTTTTTGGAAATTCAAATAAAAATGCAAGTTGATACAGATATTTTTACATATTTCAATAAAATGGTGGGAAAAATTAGCTTGCTTGAATTTTTGATATTTAAAAATAAATATCATTACTAAGGTATCTTACACACTGATATTTTGTTTTCTACTATATTTAAAAGATATATGAGCTTATAAATAGATAAATAAAATAAAATATATTTAATCCAATAATATTTGTTAATCAAATACACTATATTCTATGGATTACAAAGCAAATTAAATGTCTTTGTTGATGATGATAATAACCGAGTAAAATTAATATTACATACTTAAGAACAAACTCGAGAGCCCTGGAATACATTATTTTGTTGATAGGACAAATAGTGATAGCTGGAAAATCGACTTTCGCAAGGGGATAACGAGGATCATCAACCACAATCTTCATTGAAGAATAAGAATACTTTTCCCATGATGCAGATACCAAAATCAGAACTGTAATGCTGGCAACTATTAATAATAACATCCATATACATCTATAGTAATCAATATTAATTTAATCAGCAGTCAGGTTAGTGTACTTCTGTATATATTATATACCTTTCCCACGGTTTCCTATCTTTTTGAATGACATACCTCAAACCATGTATTGAACCATTTTCACAGTAATCAACCCAAATCATCTCCAAAGACATGAAGAATTAAATATACAATACAGTTTTTAAATATAAATTAACTTTATTTAAATGTAAATATATTACTTCTTACAGTGTAGTTAATGTAACTGAAGGTTCAAACAAATATACAAAAAGGAATCGTTAAACACTTTAAAAATTAAATATTTACTTGAAAGATGACACTATTTGATAAAAATTAAAAATCAATTTGAGTAAATAGTTCTTACATAAAGAAATGGGCGTTCTTAAATATACAAACAACCAACTGAATACATAATATAGACAATAATATTTTCGTAAATTAAACTTCATTTTTAATAACTATGAAAATCATGGCAAAATGTATCATTTAAATAAATACAATACTTCAAACATACTTTTTAACTAAATAGTATAATACTAAACAACACCGATTATATTAATTCAAAAAGAGAATTGAAAATCCATTATATTTAATTGTCAAGAAAATAAAGTAAACATTGGAAATTTAATTAAATTTTTTCATTCAAGTTTATAATATTTTATTAGATATATTTATAACATATGATCATCATCAGAGGGAAACCCATTTGGTGGTGGTGGTGGTGGTTGCCCTTCATTTTGAGCGTTCTGGAATTGCATTCGTATACCATCCAATAAATTTGGGTTGGCTGTTTGCAGACGAGTGACTATAGTTTGTCCACTACAATAAAACAAAAGTTAGAAATAATATTAATAATAACTGTATTTTTAAATATCAATATCTTTTTAAATTAAATTCTTTAATTAATTTATTATTATTTTTAACATACTAATTATTATTCTATAAATTGTTTTATAACATATATATTTATATGATAAGCTTGTAATAATATATTTAACCATTTTAACAAATATACTCACACTTGCATAAGTCTATCTAATCCGCCATTTCCAACATTTGAAACATCTCCCAAAATATTGTTCAACCTTCAAAATAATAATATAAATACAAATTGTATTACTATAGTTTATTTGACAAAAATGAGTATTTTTATTGGAAATTCCAAATCATAAAATATGTAAACTGAAACTAATTGCATACACTGATGAAACTTCTGGATCAGTCATCAAACGAGCAGCAGTTTCCATTAAGTTTGGAGGAACTGTACCAGATTCATTCCCTTGTGGTTGTGATTGTTGTCCTGGCACTGATTGTAAATTATTTAATGTAAGTTGATAGTTTCTCTGATAACCCGCATTTTCTGGATCTAATTCACATGCTTTTTTATAACATGACACTGCTTTATGATAATCTTTCAAGTAAGAAAACGCCAAACTAAAACATAACAATTATATATACCTACAATTATTAATATGAATACTACTTTATTTTTAACAAAAAAAAGTTAGGAGAACACACTCTATAAGCGTACTGAATTCCTGGTTTCTAAACATATTTTAAATAACAATCTAAAAATATTATAAAACAAAACTTATAATATTTATCTCTCTAGTAACAATATCAACAAATTCATAATTATGTATAGGCGATGGACAAATGGACAGAAGGACACAACAGGGATATAAGGTGTCAACTTATGTTTAAACACGTAAAACAACAAAAATGTTTAAATTAGTGTATTCTTCTTCTTGTACCTATAAAATTATCATTATTATTATGATATACAGTATGATCATCTTTTATGGTAACACTAAATATTCCAGCTGGATTGTATTGATATGAATTTTTCAGGAGGCCTAGGAATACTGATATACACATATTGTGAAATTTTCAAATTTTTATCTCTTACGGTGTGCGCATGCGCAATACAACTTGTATTTTTTTTAAATGAAAACACCTACTTATAGCATCAGATTTGGATCAAATATTTTTTTTAAAATCATTTTAACATTTCAACCTAGATTCTAAACCTAAAATTGACGGAATAACCGTCATTTCAAATGTGACTTTGACTGCAGTTTTGAAGCAACTTGAATCATGTTTAGAACATAATGGTGAAAATTTTAAACAATTCATTGGATGAATTTATCTAATAAATCATTATCAGCTGTATTATTAATACCTATTATTATTATTATTATTATTAGAATAAGTATATATTGTTTTTATTGTTACTATTATTAATATTTATTAGTATAATTATTAAAAATTAAAAATTGTTAATTAATCTATTAGAGATGGAGAAATATTTAGTGTTACCTTAAAAAATGATAAAAAAAAAAAAAAAAACAATGGTTTCTTGTAGAAATTTGAAATGACCGTAATTCCTAGTTTAAAAGGTTAAAAAAAATGACTTTCAATGATATTTCAAAAAATAGTGCACAATTTTTTTATACTTTTAATTTTAAATAAGTATAAATTAAAATGATTAATTTATAATTTAATAATGTGATCCAAGTTAATTATATTTATCAATAAGTATAAATATTTTACTATAATAAATTAAAAATTAAGACAGAACAAACAATGAACATTTCATTTGTACTATACTGTTAATTTTACTTTTATACTCATAAATTTAATTTTCTAGTAATAGACAAATATATACATTAAATAAAAAAAAAATGTATGATTTAAATCTATGTAAACTTTAATACATCTTTTTTTTTATCTTACTACAATCACATACCTATACTCTTTTCTGGTGCGGATGTCAACATTATAAAGTAAAATATTAACTTGTTATGACTTATATTATTATTTATTTTTATTTAAATTGAAGGATACCGTGCAAAAACTCGACAAACCCATTTTTTGAAAATGGGATTATGACAGTTTTTGATAAAGAAAAATATTAAGCGTAATTCTATGCATGAACAAGACAATTCTGACCAGCTGTTTCAGAATTATAACGTATTTTAAGTTGTCTTGTTCCAAAAGTGCTGTGCAAAAACGAGATAACTCTGAAGTTATCTTGTTCTTGCACGAAAGTTTTTGACAACATTGTCTATACCTACCCAATATTTGTTATCATTATCAAAATAATATTATCATAGATTTTTCATGTATTAATAAATATTGATTATTTAAAACCCTTACTTGTAAAAGTATGAGATATGTGTATAAAAATTTGGAAATTAATTTTTAATTATATTGTATTACCCTTACACTTTAATTTTATATTTTCTTATGTTTGAAGAATAATGCGTTTTATCATATTTCAATAAATAAAACAAAATTAGAACAAATATTATTATAATATATACTCTATTCTATATAAGTTTGGAAAAAGATGAAAACACATTCATGTACATGCAGATGTGTCATGTGAGCTCCCGGCAGCGGGCACTGATGTCACCAATCCGGCAATACATTGTTGTATACAGCATGACTGCCTTGGCGCTTTCTCACAACACTGAATATACCACACTCACGTATGTACAATCTATGCTCTGCGTACGTATACAAACACTGCGATACACTGCATTCAGCTAGATCTTTTTTTAATATTCGTACATAAATGTGAAATTTATACTTTTTGTAATAAAAATATTTTTTATTTTTGTAAGTATGAATATGAGTATTATAATTATTTAAACAAAAAAATATGTATTGGTACAAATAAGTGCACATAAGTTACAATAAAAGTACAAGTAAGATTTTATAATAATATGTAATAATAATAATAGATACCTATACCTATATGTGTGAGTGGACAATAATAACAGGTATAATATTTATTCCACAGCTACGGGTATTATTATTATTAAAACCATCTGTATACATGGCGGCGCGCACTGGTGACCCAATCGTGACGAGTAATCACAAATGTCAAAGACAGCGCTCCGGCCATTCGGGCGGCATAAATGGTGTGCAAATTATTTCATATAGGTATATAAATATTATTATATGGTCTATATATATTATAAGAGTTTAGGTTAAATATTCCAAAATATAGCCACACAGGCGAATGACCACGCTCGATCCATGCGGAATTCAACGTGTTAAATTCTAAGCAAAGTAAAGAATGTATTGGTTTCAATCTTAAATTTTTTTTTTTTTTTGTTCTTTCTATGTTTGTAGCCAGAAATTCTAATAGATGCACATATCCAAATGTTTTCTATTAACTAATTGGAACTTTAGAATGAATATTTTTCCATTTTTTGAATAGTGTTTTTTTATAAATAAAAAACCTACTGAAAAATTGCGAATAAAAACCGATATTATATATTATAATTTTAATTATTAACTAATTAAAAATAAGGCACTTAAAATGTACACCGAAAATGTATTTTAGTACAAAATGAATGTAACAATATATTCAAAAAATGCCTTCTCACTTTTGGATATTCACGGAAATTACAGATTTTGAGATATTTAAGTCATAGATGATAATTTTGGGTTTTAAGATCTGAAAATTGAATACAAAGGTTAGTTCAATGTTAATCTAACTATTTTTTTTTAAATCTTGAAAATCAACTATAAAAATGATTTTAGATTCTTAGTGAAGCAGTCTTATGTCTGTGCCTCAAAATGTTAGTAGGAATACTCCAAATATTTTATGCCTAATCATTTGCATATCAAACCCAGCAATTTATTAAAAAAAAAAAAAAAATGATAAAATTAAACATCAAGTATACAAGTTTGTCAAAATTATAGATGAATTTGTTTTATATATTAAAATATTGTTATATAAAATGATTGGTTTTAGAGATTTATGTTTATTTAAGAGTATTTTATATTGTAGTGATTATATATTTTACAGTAAAATGTATACATATTTTAAAAACGAAAATTGACCAGAATTCCTTTTATAAAAATAAATAATTCATCATTTCTTTCAAATTCAATATACCAATACCATGAGTATTAAATTTTATTTTTAAAAGCTATAACTTCTTTATTGAATAAAATTATGCAAAGAAAATATAAAACCTAATCTAGGTACTACATATATATAATCATATAATCAACGCATTACTTTCAATAGTATTATTTAAATCTAAATCAATTATTTTGGTTATTATAACAATATTATGGCAAATACATGCAATAACCTTGATATACAAGAAATTAAATATGTATTTTAACACAGTTAAAATGTACTGAATATAGGTAATATTGTAAATTTAATTCTTCAAAAATTATTAAATAAATTTATAATCACCCTAAACGGCAATACGCTTTGCAGTATGTTGAGTCAAGTTCAATTGATTTCTGACAATCTTCAATGGCGTCGTTGTATTTTCCAATTGCATTATATGCAGCAGCTCTATTGCAGTAATAAATTGGATTGATAGGATTTAACATTATAGACCTGGAATTGTAACAATAAAATATGTATAATAATTATGAGTTTTACATGCATGAGTTAATGTACAATTTTATTTTATATTATATTCTAAAAAAATATATATTTCATATATAACGATAAAACAATACAATTTGACAAGTAGTGAATTTACTATTTATATATATTTTTATAATTAATAATGTTCAGTATACAAAAATAAATGTTAATTTTTTATCATTTCTGGAACATGTTAGGTAGATAGTAATTATAATAGGTAGCTATGCAAACATAACTTTTTATAAATTATAAAATAATCATTAGATAAAGATAAAAATAAGTACCAAATTATTAAAATATATGCTTTAATTCAATTAATATATTTTTTTCATAAAATATTTGTTTAAGAATAAGAACAATCAATAAGTAAATAATACGAGGATCATTAAAAAAATAAACAGGAATTTAGACCTGTAGTGATATAACCTGCAGAGCACACTGGGAAATCAATGTCGGAAGAATAGAGAGGGGATCACCATGTAACGGCCTTTGAATTATCATCCACTACGAGTGAACAATTATCTATTGAGCAACGAGTCATTATTCTTTTCTCACCAATGAAGATGTGAAATCAAGTGATATTTTAAAGAGATTCCAAGCACAGTACAGTGATGCTACTTTGAATAAAACCATGTGTTTGATTGGACCCATACGTTCAGAAATAGTCGTAATAAAGTGGAAAATATGCTGTTTTTATGGCTTTGATTTTCCAATTTCTCACAACTATTTCGAAACTACTGGGCTCAATCAAACACTCGGGTTTTACTCAGAATAGAATGCTAAGCTTGTACTTGGAGTCTTCAATATTTCACTCGATTTCACACCTTCGTTAACGAGAAAACTAATAATAACATGTTACGCAACAGTACTTCTTGTTCACTCATGGCAATACTGAAATGGTGGACGCAAATTTGAAGGCCGTGTGCATATATATAGATAGAGATATGGCTATCTCTCCTCTCTATTATTTATAAATTCCAGTTTATATTTGAATGACCTTCGTAGTTATATACAATATTTACAATATAATTGAACATATTTCTAGTGTTTCTTTGACAATACATTTCGAAGTATTAATCATGAAATAAATAATATTTATTTAACATACTTTGAATAAGCTTCAATTGCTTTTTCATTGTTTTGATTTTTCATGAACTCATTTCCACAGTTCTTATGATATTCTGCTTCTTCTTTACTAGCTTGACTTATATCAGACTTATTATTTGTCTAGAAAACAGCAAATAATTTTAATTAAATTATCATATACAAAATGTAATTAATTAGTAAAAAACAAATTTAAATTAACGGTATTACATCCTCTTATTTCCCAAACATGTTTAGGTTTATACCTTCACATATTGGGTGAATTAAAGATGACTTTTAATAGCTATACCAAGAATAGCCACCAAATTATATGACAGGTTTGATAATTATGGTTAGCATGCACCAGAAATCAGACACCACAAGCAAGAAAAATCTTGTTGGCCACCTCATTTGATACTTAGGAGTCGAATCGGGGGACTCGAGCACCAAAACACATGTTTTAATCACTCGACCATAATTGACTCATAAATAATAATAAATATTATTCTAGTTTAAAAATATGTAAAATTTGTTTTAATTAATACTGACCCCTTTTCCAGCACCTTCGTAATATTCCTTTATAATATTTTCCAAATTTTTGTCAACATTATCAGATTCAATTGGATTTAACTTATATGCTGATTCAATGCATTGAACTGCTACTTCCATGCTTTCCAATGATTCGTCAGAAAAACTACCATTTTGCAGTTGGGTTTTCAGATGGTTTACAATAAGTACGGCTAATTTTTTTTTGTCTTCCATCTAAAAAAAATGTTATATTTATAATACATTAAGTTTAATAAAATAGGTACGTATGCCATACAATCTTATATAATTGAAACAAAATGAAGTGATGTTTAAAAATATATTATAAATGTCTTAAACATAGATTAAGATAGTATGGATACACATTGGATTATGAATTATAACCAATAGACAAAACAAAGACAAAACCGGTCATAAAACAGATTCATAGTAGCAGACTCATAAACAGCTGACATGAGTGAAAAGGTACTACTAGCACTCCATGCAATGAAATATATGCGCCAGTTGGAAAACAAATTCAAAATTATGTTTCTTTAAAATGGTCACACTGATTTTTACAGATGTTGGAATGAACACTGAATTAACAATGAATTAAAAAAAACTAAATGCAAAATATATGAACAATAATAAGTTCAATATTTGTTTCAATACATTTTTTTAAAATTTAGATCTTATTTTCAACAAACATGAACTTACTTTTAGTAATTAATTTTACTTAAAAAGTTCAATAATATTTAATAATATTAACAATTATTATAATGATTTTCTCCACACTTTTACAAATGTTAGCTTTATTTGATAAAAATATTAAAGGAAAAATTAGGTGAAGCCAATAATAATTAATGAGTTTTTTAGTTCAATATAATATATAACAGAACTTCATAATGAACTTAAGTTTATTTACAAACAAACTTGAATGAAACAAGTTTATCTAAAAGAAATTATTAGTTCGTACATTTAGTTCAATTAAATTGTTTTGAATTAATACCAATTTTAAATATGTCTGATATGTATTATATACTTCATTTGTTCGGAGCGCTAGTACAACATTTTCAATGTATAATTTAGTAGCGGGTCATTTTTCATAACTACATAAGTATATTGGTACATGATTCCTACATGTGTTTTTCAATTTTATATTCGTATAAATGAATCCATACAGTATCCAATTATATATGAGAATTACTGAATTTTAGAGTAAAAATCTACATTACCGGACACCTTTTTTTATCAATAGTAAATTTTGTGTTAATTTACGAATATGCAAATATTTTATACTGCTTGCACTTAGTTTAGAAGTTATAAAGATTTGAAGTTTTCGTATTATTTAAAACAACTTTTTTTACACTGCCTTTTCATATTAGTTATTTTTCAAAATTGAATGATAATGTCTGTAATACATAAAACAAATATCAAAAACCACAATGCAATAATTAAACCAAACACACTCATATTGTCTTGTTACCTACCTGACGTGGCATTTCATAACAAATAGGGGGATATTTTAAGTTTACTTTGTGAGATTCCAAAGCGTAATGAGTGAATGGAGCTGGCCACAGCTACTGTAGCTTGTTCTCCTAGCTATTGTTTTAAAATACCTACATTTTAGGCTAATAATGGGCACGTTGACCATATTTAATTTAACATGGTGTTTCACAGCAAATCGGGGGATATTTTTGTATTAAACTATCAGAGTGAACAAAATTAACAAGTGACCTGGCTCAGTTTATCGGTTTAGATGAAATAAAAATGACTCCTATGATATGAAAATGCAGGGTAAAATATGTTATTAATTATAGATAATACAAAAAAATTCAAATCACTATAACTTGCCCAAAACTTGCAGATTCGTAATTAGCATAAAACCATTGATTAAAAAAAATAAAATAAAAAAGGGTGTCTGGTAAAGTAAATTTGTTCTAATTATAAATATAGATTGTATAATAAATAATTATATTTGTTATTAAAGACAGACAAAATAACATATATTATATATGTTTGAATATTATATTTAGGTGGTATACAAATGCATGTAGGTACTTATTATAAACTATAATGTATTAAATTATGTAGGTATTCATATTATGTATTATAAATTTAACAACACAATAATTGATTCAAAAATTGATTTTAACACTATTTAAAGAATAACTACTTTTTTAATAAAGAAAATTACCATAAAACATAATATACCCAAAGATAACTTTAATTGTAATTAAATTTCTATTGCATACATAATATATACTAATTATACCTATAATAGGTATAATTAATATATATATATATAAATAATACAATGTACATAATAGAAATTTGATTACAATATTGAAGTTATCTTTGGATATATTATGTTATATGATGATTTCTTTATTAAAAAATAGTTTTTCTTCGAGTAATTTTAAAACAAAGTTTTAATTTCAAAATTATAAATATATACATAGATGTCCATATAACTTATATTTTACATGTTTATATACAAATTGAAGGTAACATCACAAATTAATATAGGAACACTTTCCTTACTTTGGTTCGGTTTAGTTTTTATCTTGCAAGAAATTTGTAATTGAGACAGTTAAAATAATACTTTTTATAAGAAATTTCAATGTGAAATATGTCGTCTCAGATAATAATAAATATTTAAAATTGCTATACCTAACTTTTTAACCATTTGTTTCCACAGTTATTTATACACATTTGGAATCTGTATAAAAAATACTATTTATTAAAAGGAAATGTTTATTCCTCTACTAGCTAAATTACCCAGCTTTGCTCGTGATCAGTTTTGCCTAGTATGAGGGGGTTAAATTTTTTTTTAAACCTTTAAAATTTTTTAAAACCTCCACATAAGGAATAGAACTAAAATGATTTTATGGTACAATTTTAATAATGTTAAGTGATAGTTATCACAATTCTCTATACTGAATTAAAAAATGTTCTTCGATATTTTTCCTTTTTACAATCACTTTGCTTACAAAACCATTTATATCTACAATGCTAAATTATTTTGTACTTAAAAACAACTATTTTTACACCATTTACCTTTGAAAAAAAAAATTCATCAAAGACCTATGTCAATAAAATATATTACACACTTAGATATTATGCTACAGACACTTTTCATGTAATTTAAACATTGTTTATTAATTTACCAACTCATATTTTATAATAGATAGTAATTGGCTATAATATCCATAAATCGACTAAGTATGTAGAACTGTAAAAAAGGATTCAAGAGCTATAGCTATTTTATTTAAATAATAATAATAATAATTATTATTATTATTCAATAATTGTTGCGCAAGCAGTGTACGAAAGCCTATACGGGTGCCGCCGCAACATTTATAAATTAAATGTGTGTACTGTATTAGCTAACATACATATTATTATTATTATCTATATAATATAAAATTCAAATATCACTCACTCACCCACTTAAACGCAACATTTTTTAAAATCTTTTCTTATTCTACATTTAAAGTATAAAAGGAACCCCTATTCCAAATTTCAAGTTCATACGTTTTATAGTTTTTGAGAAGTAGTGATGAGTGAGTATTTACCAGTAGGTGGTATTTGAATTTTATATATATATAGATTGTTTTTCCAGTTAATACTTTATTAATCCAATACCCATGAATAGATATTATGGGGTGGTAACTGCATAGACAATAAAATGTTTATAGCAACAGTCTGTGCAAAATATAGGTAGCATAAAAGTGAAACGGAGAAAACGGCCACCTCCCTTGATAAATCAACAATTCCAAAGGAACCGATAATTAAACTAGTGGAGTAAAAATGTGTGATTAGACCAGAAATGATCATAATCCTAATAAAAAAGTAACATGTTCTACTTAACAAGTCAATACCCCGCAATACAAACAGTAATAAAAGGTTAATTTGATTATATTTGAACGCGATATATTGATGGTTCTTTAAAGTAATTCGAGTTTCACTTCGTATTAAATCGTACGGACGTATAATTAATATAATTAATTATACATGGCATTTACACGGCAAAATAATAATAATTATTATTTAGATACATTCGATGTTACTTTACCTTATGCGATGGTCTGGGTATACTGCGCGCTCGCTGGGATAAAACTACGATGATTCACCTGGAATTGTTCAAACAACAACGTTGACTATACGATTTATAACTAATTAAATATTCATGAGAATAATGATTGATGTCTTGTCCGAAAATATAGAAGAAATAGTATGATTTGACGTGCGTTTACACATTACGATTACGACGATGATAACGAATGACAAATGGCAGAAGGGGCAATGATTGCACATAATATTTTTACAGTGATAGTTGTAAATAGGAGTAGTGGTCGAGGGACATCGCACTAAACCACGTCGTTGTCGCACACTGATAAGTCGCTTTTATCAGTACTACTGAATATATACCATTGCCTAGACCGCGGTAATTGAAGAGAATAATGTACTATGGTAATGGTATGGAATGAAGAATTCTTTATCATAAAATATCCTATCACAATTTCGCCGTAAACATCGTGAATCCACATGGTATAGCGGCTGAACGACGTTTGTTCATTTCATTGAATCATTTTTGTATTTCATATATTTTGTTAGCGTTTCGTCGATCAGCAGATATTTGTATTTTATTGATAAATAGAATATCGTTTGCCTAAATAGTTGATTTACACTACGATTAACAGGTAAGCAAAATTTGTTAATTTTTCCCAGCGGCCAGTTCCTATGATTTCACTTTTTTCCCAACAAAACTATAGGCAGGTGCCATACATATTTCGTGATAGTGTTCTATCTAGACAGTGGAATATACATAGTAGGTGTGAATTAGGGTTGTTTGTGTTCTGGAGCAAAGCCTACGTTGGTGAATAATATGTCCTCAACCGAATGTTGATTGGACACATTTTTAGTTTCGTTTTGATTATAGTTTTGTATTCTAAATGCCTGTAGTGTAATCCGAGTAATAGTTATCTTAATTTTAAAGTTATTGTTTTTCTTTACCTATCCGTATGCGTGGGTGGGTACCTATTTGTATTTTTTTTTAATGTTTTTCTTAAACAAATTGCATTGCATAAAACTAATATTTATTGATTAATGATTACATATTTGAATAGTTATTAAAATATACTGATTACCTACCTGGCTACCTATTTATTTAATATTAGGTTACACACTAAAATGTATACCTAGCGATAATCAACAAATATACCTAGGCACTGTAATTTCATTATATGTTGTACATTATGTACGGTACATAGGTATATATTATATTCAATAATTTTTTACTTCCAACTTTTGAAAAAAATAATTAATGCAATTTGCTATGTATTTTTTAATGCTTTATATTACCTTATTATTTATAATAACATTTATTTTAGGAAGAATTAAATATCCTATTAGGTATTGAAAAAATTATTATTGTTATATTATAAAATAATTATGTGAATAGGTAAATTTTATAAGACAGTGGTGAGACTTATAATAATGTATGGAACAGAATTTTTGGGCAGTAGATAGGAAGATAGAACAGAGATTGAGTGTTGACGAAAATGTTAAGGTGAACGAGTGGAGTAACTAAAGAAGACAAAATAAGGAATGAGTATAAAAGGTAATATAATATGAGTAGCTTCGATAGTTGACAAAATGAGGAAGAATAGATTAAGATAGCTCGAGCATGAATTAAGGAGGGAAGAGACTGTCATAGTAAGATTAATAAAGGAAATATATCTTGATGGAAAAAGGAGGAGAGGAAGACCGAAAAAGAGGGGGGTGATGTAATATGAAAAATATGGGGGTAAGTGAAGAATATGCGGGAGATAGAGAAGTGGAAGTGTAGGACCACAGAACACTACAGAAGCGACACAGTCAAAAAAATTGAGTACCACACATAATTATAGAAACGGCTTACAGTCTTATAATTAACAATCCCTGCCACCCATCCGGCCATCATAAAAGAGATTACAATGACAGCGCATTATTTTTAATTTGAATTCCACGTTTTTTTACGTATGTTTGTTCTGATAAATCGCAAAACTATGATTCTTTTCAGATTGCTGGGTGACGTTTACCTAGATCTCTGATTAACTAGATACACTTACGTTCAATGTTACTGAAACGCAATTCACGAGAACGAAAGATTTTGAAGCTCGTGTCATACCCCTGATAGGACTAGGGTGACCAACCCCAAATAGTTGAGACAGAAGGCGAAGGAAAAGAATTATTATTATTATATATAGGTAAGAGGTTCAAGTTATTGATGGAAAAATTGGCAGAAAAGATTATTTCAATTTAGTTTGAGTCAAGAGCTTTATTTTAAACAATAAATAACTGAAAGTATTCAGAAATAACTAAAATATAAAATTTATTCTTAAAGAATTCTTCGGTAATTTAATTGAATATTTCCTCAATTCCAATGACGTGAATATAAGTATATTTATATATTAAGAAAAAAAGAAACACATAATCTAGAAAAATTCTTCAGGCTGGTTAATATTTAATGGCAGACCGGACGTGGCCCACGGGATGTAGTTGGGCTACCACTGTTGTAGAGTATTAACAAGTTACCTTTTATATTTGAAATGGTGTATATAGTATGCATATATGGGAGGGGTCTCTAAATTACGGCCCGCGGGCCACATCTGGCCCGCCAACATATTTTAACTGGCTCCCCAATGGACGAAAAAAATATCTAAATATCTCACTTCAGCATTGTCAGTTTTAAGATTTTTTAAATAAATAGAAAAAAAGTACCCAGATGTGCCATATTATATTATATTAGCCATATTTTTTTATCGTGATTTTTTAGATAAGAAATTTAATTGACATTTTTTTAATTGCAAAAAAATGTTTGATATTTACACTTTTGTAAAAGCATTTAGGCAATAACTAAATTTATTTGAAACACAGATTTCCAAGAAATATTTTACTTCATTTATTACCATGATAAATATTATAAAGATTCTAAACACAATTTCCAGTCAACTTTGTACAAAAAAAATAATTTTTGAACTTATAATCCAGTTCCAATAACATTTTTCTGACCTTATTGTCAAAACTGAAAACATAAATACTTTTCAAAATCTATTTAGCTGTGATATTGTGAAGTTGCCTTCTATCTTTCAATTAGAAATTATTGATTAATAATGTAATGATTGGCTTAAAATCAAATATCATGAAGAAACTTTAATTGATGAATTCCCTGATATAAAATATTAAAATTTGGAAAAATTTGCAATGACATATTTATCTGTATATGCCACAACTTATTTGTGCAAATAAACTTTTTCTAAGTTGAAGTACAGTAAATCAAAATATAAGTCAGCCACGTCGATCAATGTGGAAGAACCCGTAGGTAACTTACAATCACTAATCAATAAAATATTAGTAGAGGATGTCAATGAATGAATTAACATTATAAATATAAATTAAAATTCATATTATATATTATTTTGCATATCAGTAATTAATACATTAAATTAAGTCATAAAAAATCATTTTATGTAAGCACAAACTATGTAAAATTATATATATGTTTTAATTCTTGTATGTATTATATTTCTGTAAAATTCAAAATAAGTTTATATACTTTTAGCCGGCTAAGTGCTTTTAATTTTTCATATTGCTCTCGATTAAAAAATTTCGGAAACCCTTACGTATAGTATGAGTGGTATGGGAAAATACAAATATCTTTAAATTTGCTATAATACTCGTATAGGAATATCCTTAAAATCTAATATATATATATATATATATATATTTAATTATTCTATATCTATAGTCTAGACTATACATATTGAGAATTCTGTTTATTATTTATTTAAATATTAAATAATTTTCAAAACTAACAAATAATATAGATGGTATATACTTACACACGCATATATATTTTTCTTTTTTCAGTATTTTATTTGCTAATATAAAATGGTGGTCAAACGTAGTTCAACTTTTAAAAATAATAATAAAGTGAAAAAATTAAAAACAGAAGATACAATAGACTATACTAAATTATTGACATCAGATGATATAGAAACAATTGAATCTGGTGATGATCAAGACTTGGATAATGCTGAAAAACCTGAAAAAAATATATCTGAAAATAAACCAAAAGCTATTAAGAAAAAAAAGCCAAAGGATGGTAAAGATAATAAATTATCAAAAAAAACTAAAGGAAAATCTAATGCTACAACTGGTATTTTTTAATCAGTTTTATAATGTTCTTTAAATATTATATTATTATTTTTATTTTAGATAACAAGCCAACTGAAAAACCAAATTGGAAAGAATATAAAAAAGAAAAACAAGAGCTTCGACTTAAACGTAAACATCAAAAATGTCCATTTTATGAAACTGTTAAGAAGGCCAAAATACTATGGGAAAGTGTGCGCCGTGATGATACTCCAAAAGAAAAAAAAGAAACTCAATTAAATGAACTTTTTAAATTTTGTAAATCACATTTGGAAACGGTATGATATTTTTTATTTTACTTTAGGTATAGTATGATTGTATTTAATATAATTTTTGTTAAATTGTATAGATGGTATACTCACATGATACTGCTCGTATAGTTCAATGGATGTTGAAACTAGGAACGCCTAAAATTTGTTTACAAGTTATAAATGAGCTCCAAAAACATGTACCGAAAATGTTGCTCTCTACTTATGCTTGTTTATGTGTAAAATATATGTTAAAAAAAGGTGACGCAGAACAACGAAAAATCATGATAAATTCTTTAAAAGGAAACTTTTTTACATTGACTTTACATACGGTAGGTATATCTATTACATGTTTTACCTTAATTTTTATCTTAAAAAAAAACTTTTTATTCTAAAAAATATTAATATTCATATAGACTTCTGTAAAAATTATGGATTTGATTTATACAACTTATGCAACACCAGAACAGCAAAATTTAATGATGCATGAATTATATGGTGCATCTAGTATTTTATGTGAATCATCCAACGTATTATCACTTTCTGATGTATTGAAAAATTCACCTAACACAAAAGACATTATATTGGCAAAGACAAAAGATCACATAAAGAAATTTGTTTTAAAGTAATTATTAATCAGAAATTGTTATTTAAATTATACTTTATAATATAGCTATTCATTTTATGCTAGACATTTTAAATGTATAGTTAAGGAGACATAGTACCAGACTCGGTTATCTTTGTTTGACACACGCGCACCATAGTGAAATCGGATTTTGTATTTCCAATTTTGTGAACAATTAGATGATTTTTTATGATTGCCTATTATCATAATTAATAACAATAATATATTGTATGACATGTAGGAATTATGTTTTATTTTTAATAAATTATATTTTAAACAAAATATTCATAATTTCATTATCACATTATTTATTCACTTGTAAAAACTTAAATTTATCGAAAAAAATAGTTCCTACATGTCATAGATTATGTTCTCTTTATTAATTGTAATAAGAGGTCATCATATCCTAAATCAACCAGTTATTCACGAAGTTAGAAATAGAATTACACTCTCCTTTTACACATATTTAAAATTTAAAAAAGAGACTGCTTTTATTTAAAATGAGATAAAAGAAACTATTGTAGTGTTAAAGAAAAATTATTATTCCGAAAGAGTGTAAAAATTCATAGAAACAGACCGGTATGAAAAATTGAAAAAAGATCCACAAAACAAAATGATTAAAGAAACTAATATCATAAATAGTTCTAAATTAGTTGTTGAAGAAAAAAGTAGATTTTTCGTAAAAGTTCAAAATCCTCAAATACCAAAACTTTATAAGCCTGGAAATAGTATGGGACCAATAGTATCAAACATAAATGCACCATCATACAACTTAGCCAAATATTTAGAAAAACTTTTTCCTTTTTTAAAAAATTTGATAGCCTATTAGCGAAAAATAAGAACGTTAGTTAACAAATTAACAGATGTGAAGATTGAAAACCACAATAGACTTATTTTGTTCGATGTGGTAGCATTATTCCCTAGTATTCCAATAGAAACAACATTAATTTGTTAAAAGAATTAAATATAAAAGCAGAAAAAATCAAAGAATTAATAAATTTAACAAAACTTTACATGTGTCAAAATGTTTTCCAATTCAATGGAAGATACTATAAATAAATATATGGTACAGCAATGGGGAACCCACTATCGCCTTTTTTAACTGAAATCTTCACGAGTAAATTTGAAACAAATTTAAGAAGACAATCTAATTTTCCAAAAATTTAGCTTGGATATGTAGAAGACATTTTCACGATTATAGAAAATACTTCAATTTAGACACTTTTCTTCAACAAACTGATTAACAATATACATCAATAAAATTTACTTATGAAAAAGAAACAAATGAAAAATTGCCTGTTTTAGATCTGATTAAAAAAATAGATACAAATTTAAATTTTGAAATCTATAGTTTAAAAACCCATACATATAGATAAATTTTGATGAACTCAAATCATACTTTGCAACAGAAAATGGCGGCATGGAATAGTATGATATATAGATTAATAAATACTCCAATGAATAATGATAATTTTGACAAAATTAAATTTGATAATATAAATAGCTATATGAACAGATACAAAAAAAGACATGATTTTATGATTAGGTAAAAACATAAATGGACAAAAGAAATAAATGAAGTGAGTATTTCTAATATTCAACCCAAAAATATTTATTCAGATAAAAGTTTTTAAAAATATATAACGAAGAAATTGTATTAATAAAAAATAACAATTTAAAAAGCCTTATTGGAAGTACAAAAAATAAATTACAAGAAAATCAGAAATCTGGTATTTACAGTATTAAATGTGTGAATTACGGTGCATTTTATGCTAGGACAAACTAGAAGAAATATAGGTATCAGATTTAAAGAACATCTAAGAAATAATAAATATCAAGAAAACAAAAAATCTCCTTTAGCAGAACATGTATTAGGAACAAATCACAATATAAACTCAGCAAAATTTTTAAAATAAGTAATTAGCTAAGAATTTTCTATATGGTAGGGAAGCTATAGAAATGATCAAATAAAAATAATTTATTTGTTAAAACTTTTAAAATAATATAATATTTTAAACGACTTCACAAAACACATTCATTTGATGGTTCATCTGTCGATGACTAATCGTTTGAAGGTGGGAAGCTGTAGGTAGTAACTAGTTTGTTTAATATATTAAGACTGTCAGCTGCCATTATGGCCAGTCATTATTGTGTACTGAAGATAATAACATAGTTATCGAAATACGTATTTACCAAATAAAAGAAAATCACATTTTTGTGGAATCGAGTTTTTTCATTTTATTATTAGTAATACAAAACCCTATTTTACTATATTGGCGCATCTATCAAACAAACAACTGAATTAGATATTATGTCTCCTTAATTGTAATGATTAGGAATTTTTCTGTATTATATTAATTGGTAGTATTTAATAATTATATTGGGGATCATTGTTTTATATTTTATAATTATTATACTAAAATAAATGACAGAAATTAGTAGTCATTTTGCTTCATTGTTCCATAAACATATAAACACAATATTAAATACCAAGCAAAATATATTTTGCACTATCAACTTTTAAAATTCAAAAAAAATTGTTTTATCATTTTGACATAAATTTTTCTCTCCCATAAAAAAAAGTTATTATAATAAAAATTATTGATTTTTAAACAAATAATATTGTGAATTTTGATATTTTAAATTCTCAATAAAGAAAAAACAATAACCCATATTCTTTTCTTATAGGTTTATAATATTTTATATAAATATATTTTTCTTGAATTTCATTATTTACACTGTTCATTATTGATGGTGTTCTTTAACTTTTTTACTGCTGCGCTGTTTATTCATTTGTAACTCAGCTGTGCTAAGGTTATGGATTAATAATAAAGAATAGAAACATAACAATTTTAGTTCATTTAGTTAAACATAAATAATAAATGTGTTCTAATTAGTTTAGTAGATATTAACTATATTATATTATATTAAACTTTTTCGTATTTCTTTAATAAAAAAAAACTTGTTGATAACTTACAATTTTTAAATATGGATTTTATTAGTAAATATTCTTTATTATATTAAATATACTTAGATTTAGTATTTTAGACCATTTCCTTGATACAATTGTATACCAGAAGTTTTATTTTATTGTTGTTCATTTAGATATTTATATTATGTTTAAAAATGCCATATTTTTTATATCAAATAAATATGGTATCAGAATATATTCAAAATTGATAATATGAAAAACATAATATACTAAACTAAAATGTTTCAAGAAAATGTGGCACTCATATTTGCTGTCCCCGTTTAACCAACTGATAAAAAAATTACATTTACATTCAGTATTTTAAAATTTTAACTTAAAAGAAAAATAAAGATAAATAAATTAAAAGTTTAACATTCTCTTATTTCCCAAACTCTAACATACTCAGGTTGCACCTTCACATATTAGGAGAGTCGAAGATGGTTCTTAATAGCTATGACAAGCATAGCTACCAAATTATTAGACGAGTTTGGTAATTATGGGCGGCTTACTCCAGAGATCAGACGTCATCAAGGAGAAAAATCTCCTTGATTACCTCGTTTACTACCTGAGAATCGAACCCAGAACCTCATGCACTGAGCTTATAAATTCTGATATACATAATATGTACATTCTATTTATTAATTAATTTTTTTAATTTTGAAGGGGATTTAAAACAATAATTTCTTGCCACAAACACACACTTAACATAAAATTGTAAATATATTCTATTTCTAACGTACCGATTAATCAAATTTTAATAAATAAAAATTCTAAAAACTAATCAGAATTTAATGTGAAGTCTACCTTAGATCGACTTTCCTGCATTTTATCCCACTAAAATTAAGTTATACATTTTGACTTAATTGTATGGATTAAAATTTGAAAATTAGGAAAGTCATTCTAAAAGAAACTTCATGATAAATGTTTTCAAAATTATTCTTATCACACATTAAATTGATCGATACATTGGAAATATAATACATATAAATATTGCTATGTTACACGTTTAATAGAGAAAAACAGAAAATTTCCACTTCCATTCTAATACATTGATTTTGTATAAAATACTTGTTTTGGGATGATAAAATATCAATTAATAAGATGTATTTAATTTTAGGCAAAAGAATTCTATGCAAACAACTTTAGTTCATAATTTAATTTATGAATATATTGTATATACTGGTGGAAAAGACTGTGATGAACTATTCACTTCTCTTAAAGAATTTCCTATAGAATTATTTTATACATCCAAAAGTGGTTGTCATCTTGCCATGTATATAATATGGTCTTCGAACCCCAAAGTAACATTAATTTTATAAATTATTTTTTTTATGAACATTAAATATTATTTTTCATGTTAACTGTATATTATTATGTTTAGGAGAAAAAGACAATATTAAAACAAATAAAAACTACTGGTGCTACATGTGACTTAGCCACTTCAGAATATGGATATTTGATTCTATTAGCACTTTTCGACTCTGTTGATGATACAGTTGTTGTAAAAAAAGTACATTATAAAAAATATAAAAATTTATAATTTACTTATACATATTTATTGTATTGTTTCAGACAATAATTCCTGATATTTTAAAGAATATGGACAAAATTGCTAATAACGATTATGGCCGCAAGGTTATATTATTCTTGGTAGCATGGAAAGATTCTTTATACTTTCATCCACAAGATATTGAACTTTTAAAAAAAGGAGACTCAATTAAAGAATGGTAATACTACATTTAAAATCTTCACTTAGTTTATATGCTTTTTTTTCGTTAATTGTTCTTATTATTCTATTAATCCAATTTTATAAAATAACATATAATTTTCTTAAAAATTAAATTTATATTAAAACACAAATTACTCACTATAAAAGTAAATATTATTTATTGTATACAATTTTACAATTATTTTTATTTATTTGTTTTATACCATTTACGATTTTTTATTTAAAAAATAGTATATTTAAGTGTTTATAATTTAAATTATATAAGTTGTTTGATCTTTGTAATCACTTAGAGTTATTTTATTTTTATATATTTATTAACAAAATTTAGGCTGTTAGGCATTATAATATATGATTAAAATATGATACAAACAATAACAGAAAATTAGATACTTAATATACAACAAATATTGTTTCTGAGTTACGAGCTATGTATTTAAAATTAAATTTTGACACAAATGCAAACTTTTACAAGCAATGGATAACTTAATCCTTAAGTAGGCAAGTATCTTTTTTTATCTTTTTTAACGTCCATAGTTGTGTAGGGGTCAATCAGACCCCGTTTCTCAAAATTAGTAAATTCTAGAAAAATAATTTTTCTAGAATTTAAAGACATAATGGGTTACCATATTATAAGTAAATATGAATAAACATTTAATATTTATAATTTGAGTACTTGTGGATTTTCTAATAATAAAATGAAGATTCAATTCCACTAAAAATATTTACTTTTATTTGGTAAATACGTATTTCAGTAACTATGTTACCATCTTCCATACACTAAAATGACATATATTGTAAACAATATCGCATAACATTCTCATTACTCATCGTTCGAAGGCAGGAAGCTGTAGGCAGTAACCGGTTTGTTTAATATAATAAGACTGTCTGCTATCATTAGACTAGATGGCCAGTCATTTTAGTATACTCAAGATGGTAACATAGGTACAGAAATACGTATTTACCAAATAAAAGTAAATATTTTTTGTGGAATTGAGTTCATTTTATTAAACATTTAATAATAAAAATAAATAGTGTGTGAATTATAAAAATTTAATAAATAATTTTCAAAATTTAATTTGTATTTTAGGTGTATAAAAAAAAACATTTAAATTACCAAATGTTATTATTAAGACAATATACAAGGACTTGCTTAATTAGAATTTTTTTGAATTAATTTTTGGACTATTTCATAGAGTTCAAAAATTATATTTATTCATTGTTTTTTTTATTATATTAAAATTTTTTTTTATAAGCTTTTTTACTTATTTGTTAGGAATATTATAGATATATGCTCTTACCTTAATTTATAATTCAATAATTTAGTATCCTAAATTTTTCAATTGTTTATAAACCAAATGCCAAATTATGTAATAACGTTTAATGCATACTGAAATTGAAATCATCCGTTATCATTTTATCATACATATCAATGAATCCTACACATTCGATGTATATGTTTTTTTTAGAACATTATTGTACAGTTGGCTACAATCTCCATGCTCGCAAGTCACAATACCATATTATACTGATTTGTTTGTTTTGAATTATTATAAACACACAAATTATTTAAAAATATATATATTATATAATGTTACAACTTGTCTGACCTATTTCAATTTTGATGAATATTTTTAAACTATATAAACATTGCAAACCATCTTCTAAATATAGATATATGTACACAACTTCTATAAATTGTATTATTATTATTATTATTATTAAAATATGTGTTGCTTAACTATATATATATTTTTTATTTACAGTAAAAAGGATGATGATGTGCGCGTAAAAGAACTGTTAAATGCAGTATCTGATCATTTTCTACAGCATGTACAAGAGAATCCAGAATTTTGGTTAAGTAATGGGTCGATTGTAATGGTGTTACTTGGAGTCCTAAAATCTGGCAGGGGTAATTTTGTTCATATTTTATTTACTAAATTTATATGTATATTAATATATTGGCCAATTTATAAATCAAGAAAATACAATTTGCAATACAGTAGAAATTATTTATTACAATATTACAATGACCAATAACAATTAGTAATTTCATATTATATATATACTTATTCAGAATTTATAAGTAAATATATAGGATATATAATATAATTAATTGTTAAATTATAAAAACTTAATATTCTGGTTGATAGTTTATGATTTGATTGAACATATTATTAAGATTATTTTCTATTAATGTAATGTGTATTAATATTATGAAAAATAAAACTGTTTATGATTGCTAATATATATATATATATATATATAAAATAATAAATTATTGAGTTTCATTTGTCTATTCATAATAGGATTCTGTATTTTTAATTTAATTCATTTATTATAGGACAAAAATTGAAAGATGCCATGACATCAATAGCAAATTATATTGTCGAACCAAGCAATAAAATAGAAGAGAAAGAAAAGAAAGTGCCTTTGTATGAACACGCTAGTCTTCATATGGTATTGAAAAAGATTATTAACCATGATAAAATTCTGTTGAGCAGTAATGAAGGTAAAAATCAAATTTATAATTATTATAAAAAAATATTTAAATCTGTCAAAATTGATACATATAATGCTCTTTTTTAGCTACGTTTTCTGAAATTCTGTCATCAGTTATTACCACAAACTTATTAGAATCGTGGATTCAGTGTAATCGTGCATGCTTCTTACTTATTGCGTAAGTTTAAAATTAATTACATTTAAAATGTTATTTTTATTAATATTAATTGTAAATTTTAAATAATTTAGGTTGATTGAATCAGATATTGAGTTGGCTGTAAATAATATAAAATCACTCTTCACACCTAAAATAAAAATACTGTTAAAACAACGAAAATTTTCTGGTGCAAAAATTTTAGACACTAAATTAAAACCTTAAGCAGTGTAATTAAGTGTAATTCTAAATAATCTATTATTTTTTAAAACCGTCTTAAATTTAGGCATTAAGCAATTTATAAAACGTATAATAGGTACTTAGGGAAATTTTTTTTATATAAAAATAAAAATAAATTTCTCTTTCTATGATCATTAATGTATATTTTCACGTTTTTATCTTGTTACAAATGTTTTTTATTAAATAATATTATGTTTATATCTAATATTTAATAATAAAATTCTGACATTCAATAATATCTATTTCATTGTATTTTTGATTATTTTATTATTTTGTTTGATTTTACAATGATGTCTTCTTTAAATTACTATGACTCATCATCTTTCTGGCCAAGCTTTAATCGCTTGTACTTTTTGGTTTTGATCGATGGAGTATGAGTAGAGTGTACACAATATTTCCATGGCATTGCCATATTTTATAAATACAAAACATCAATTTTTGCAATAACTATAAATTAACTGTAGTGTATACTGTGATATGCACTCTCAATACAAGACAATTATATATAAAATGCTAACTTTTTTTACCCATTTTTTAAATGAAAAAAACCTTTTACAGAAATTTAATTCCCCAGCCCTGGCAAACTAATATTAATAATAATAAAAATAAATAAAAATGAATCGGACTTTCAAACATATCAACATAATGACAATGGTTACCTATATAAAAATTCAAGAACGAAAATCTCGAGCGACTTTTTAAATGTGTGAAGTAGGTAGCTACTATATTATATTGTACATTTTTTTATTTTATACCAATATTATATTTAACGATAAATATTTCTTAAAACTGATTAAATTTATATTGAGGTTGAGTAAAACCTGTTACACTCAGGTGAAAATCAAACTTAGCAAAGTTCAAGACTTATAAAAATAACGAAAATCAAAAGTTCGATCAGTTTTCGGATTACTTATTTTGTCAACCTATTCGTTGGAAACACTTAAGAAGTGAACGACTATCTTCTAGAAAGCGAACACCAGTGTCTGCTACAAGCGGAATATTTTTTAAATTAATTAAATAACAATATTATCTCCAATAAAATACATAAACCATACAAATTTCAAAAGTAATTCTACTAATGAGGTGTTGTACTCAATAAAAGTTAAACTTACAAGGTGTCATACTCAATCGAAGTTTCAAATTTAAAGTTCTGCACTCAAAAGGTGTTGAACTTACAAATATTTGCGCACAAAAGGAGTTTCGCCCAGAAGGTATTGCACTTAAGCTAATACAATGTATTATATTATTTTTATGTACTCAGTTTGGTTTCTTGACCAGTTCTATGGAATCCATTGGTTTGACAACTCGTTCTTGCCTCCTTCAACCTCTTAATGAGCTCTATTACACAACGTTCAAAAGCAACTAAAGCTCTCATATCTTGTTCCTTTCGTGTCATTATTTCCTCGCTGTATCCAAAATACATGGCTGTGCCTAGTCGAAAACACCAATAATATGTACATTTTGTACCAGCTTGTGGTCTGGGTCTCAAAGAATATATTGCATATTTTTGAGGACGTGTTCCTTGCCTAGGGTTAAGTAGTATTAGTCCTAATTATGATAACAATATAACATATGCAGAATGAGAATTGAGCTATTTTTAAATGGATAAACGTACAATAATAAAATTATCATATATCACAAAATTAATTGTAATTAAAATTATTTTTTCAATTTTGAACTTTCTACAACAATTTTTGATTTTATGATTTTTATATCACAAAAATGATAACTTTAGATTTGAAGACTTGTAAATATAACACAAGTTTAATATTGTAGGTAACTTAGAACTTTTTTATAAAATAACATATATATTTTGTTAAACTTGATTCTAATTCGACCTTTTCACTTGTCACAAGAGTGTTGAAAATGACTAAAGAATAGTTTTATGGGTTTTTGTATTTTACATAAAAATTATTGGACTTAAAATAAAAATTTATAATCTTAATTATAGAACTTGATAACATGTGTTTATGATGTTTTGATAACATTTCTGACAAATCTATTATTTTCAAAAAAATTAATAATAAAATCTGTTTAACAAATCTGTAAGAGATACGATAAAATATTTTTTAATTTAATTTCATAAGAAAGTAGTTATTAGCAATTATTTCATTGGCTTAAATGTTCAACTGTTATAGTCGAATTAATATATATATATTTTTTTAATGAAACGATATATAATAATAAATACAAATCTGATGCAATTTAATACAAAATAAACTTTAAAAAAAGAATCTTTATTTTTTTAACTGAAGAACAAGAACCTATGAATAATTAAGGTTTTTCCTTATTGGTTCCAAAATATAATTTTCATAGAAATTTATTTATATTATACTTAACCTGCGATTTTATTGTAATTTTTGATTGGATCCGTGCCAAAAATAACTAATTTTTGGACCAGAACCCTTTGAAAATCTTAATACTCAAACCTTAACCTGAACCCAAGTTAGATTTTTATAAAAACCAGAACCGATATTATTAAGTAGACATTTTTTTGGTTCTTTTCTGTTTTAATAAATCCTAATTGTGGATGCATTCGCTTTGGACGCTTACAACGCCTTAAGCGCTCCCACTGCAACTCTGATGTCATTGAATCTGAAACTACATCATCGTTCTGTAAATGTTCTTATCTTGTTATCAATATTATCTTTGATAATATTCTAAGTGCTTACCACGATTTAAGATATATCTTAAATTGTGGTGCTTACACAAGCTCACACTGTGTTCGGTTTGGAAACGTATGCAATGCGATTATATGTGCTTAAACCCAAAGCGAACATTTTTGTAAAACATATTTATATTTTTGTTTTCTATATGGTATTAATTTTGGTTTATTAAATACCTTTTAAATTGATACATAATTATTATTGCATTCTATTATTTTTCAAAATAAATAATTTTTAATCGCCCTCCCACTTTCAAAGCCCATGAGCTGCCACTGATTACTAAGTATATGAACTATTTATATACAATTCCGAAAATTCTGTGATTATTGAACTAGTGTAAAAGTCATTTTTTATGAGTTCATAACGCAACAGGTACTGTGCTATAATAATCAGGCAATATTTTACAAAAATTCAACGAGGTTCACTCTAAATTTTGTAATAGGTGTTTATACTCTAAATTTAACTTAAACGGCAAAATTTCAATTCTGCGTTGTATAGTTTTGCTATATTTCCAATTAGATAGATGGAGACAGAAAATGCGGGTGTGGCGTCTTCTTAATAATGATTACAGATTAAATATAATAAGACATTTAAAAAATACTTGTCAAGATTTCCCTCATTTATAAATGTTATAAAAATCAAAACATCATATGACAGAAAAATTATTAAAAAAGTAATGTATATAAATACATTATATAAAAATGTCTTGAGTAGCTTTAAGTTCGCGTTTTTATACACCTATATGAATATACTTATTCACATGCATATAGTGCAGTAATTAGGAAAACGGTGTAATAATTTTTAAGGGAGCGTGTCCTCTTTATCAACAATCGTACAATGTTATAATGATAAGAGAATGATTATAATAATATTTATTATTATTGAACAGTGAAACTACGATATTTCTAAATAACTTTTCAGTTTTTTTAAAATGGAACAAAGTTTACCAATTTTCCTAATGTTTTTCATTTTTTTTTTTTTTTTGAACGCAAATCTTTAAATTAAATACTACTACTAGTAATTTTAACAATGTGTTTATTTTATTTGTATATGGTATATATTATAACATAACGTAATTTATATACGGGCATATCGGTTTGAATGAATTTCAAATCGTCGGATTAACTGTGATTATAATATACGATTTAGAGGAAACATTATCTTCACCGGCTCTTGATAAGGGATGCCAACCTAACTGTGTAACATCAAATAACCAACAACTAAACATCAGCACTGGTTTTTTGGCAACTGGTTTGTTGTGGTCTTTTTGTTGTCTTTGTACTATTTCATTGTACTAGTGTATGAAGTATTTCGTGTTAAGTTAATTGTTTTACTTAAACATTTAACGGCTGACAATATGGACAACATATTTAAAATACCATCAAGAGACTCTTACCAGGTATGTCATATTTGTGTTTAAAGAGTTTCCCACCATTATCGGTAAATTGTACACAATTTAAACGTATATTATAATTATAAATTAGAAAAATTGACAAACGGTTATAATAGATCACGTTTATTTATGAGTTTTTATCGAATAAATATAAATTAGATAGGTAGGTACTTCTTACATTTTGATAACTACATTTTTTTATTTTATAAACAGATATTTATTAACGATCAGGGGGGCGTAACTAGCGGTGGTAGGGGGGCAATTTGCCAACCCCAAAGTTGCTTGCTTCTCGGCCAAATCGGATTATTAAGCGGCTAAATCATTAAGGACCATGCCCAATGTGTAAGAGTTAGTAATGATAAATCGGAAAACAGAAAGAATTTAATGACCCTTTTTTTTTGTTATTCATTCAAAAAGTTCGATCCAAATCATTAAACACACTGCCCCCATAATCACATTTAATCACAAATATCAAATCTACGGAAACCTTTTACGGTTTTGAAAATTGTTAAGTAGAAATAGTGGAATAAATAAGTATAATATCATAGTTCGTGTTTTTTATAACTTAAAAATTTAATTTAGGTTGGTATCTTAAAGTATATAATATTTTAAATATATTAAAAGATATTAGATTTTATAAAAAAAATAGACTTTTTGGTAACCAAAATTATAGTAGGTGTATTAATTTAATGATTTCTTGTTGAATTTTTCTCTCAAAATTTTTAATTATTTAAATTTGTACCAACGTATTATATTGTCGTATGGATCTATGCATTATTTTTTAATAAACGAATTTATTGTTAATAAATTAGTACCAACTATTGGAAAAACAGATTATCATCAGAGTATGCTTACAATTCAATGATTCAATGCTTACAAAACATTGAACTCTATATAATAACATATATTATCATATAATTCAATGTTACAAAATGGCTTTTCTATTCGGGTTATCAATTTATCATTATTATTTTTATATTACCAAGTGGTAGGCGTTAATACTATTATAATCATAGAGTATATTTTAGTTCATGCGTATTTATTTATTTTCTTAATATTTTCATTAATACATTAGAATATAAGTACATAAGAATATGATTACCTTTAATTTACTTAATTTACAATGACACTACCTTTAAAAGACATATTTGAATATGCTAAATGCAATACTAGTTTGAGAAATGCCAATGAAGGTGAGTAAATACTTAATTCAAAACAAAATTTTATTATGTATGTGGAAAATTAATTAATGTAAGTTTGTTTTTAATAATAATTTTACTAAATTGTGCTATATATTATCAATAAAAATATTTTTCACAATATAATATAGTTAGGTATATATTGATAGTATTGTAAAAAATACTTGCTAAAAAGTATTCGAATATATATTTTAAAATACATTTGAAAAAGTATCGAAATAGAAATAGAAATACTGTGCAAATTACTATCGTACCTATGTATTAAGTTACCTACCTATAAAGTTTGACTAACACAAATGACAAATATCCACTTGAATAATAAGTATTGTTTATAGTAATAAATAGGTATATTGTTTAATTTAAAGTAAAATAAAATATCAGTTTTTTCCCACTAAGCTAGAAAAATGTTTTTCAATATATTTAAGTAATTACATATTAAAATTACACTAAAAGTAAGTTTATTCAATAAAATATTTAATAGAGATATTATAATAATGTCATAAATATCGTTTTAGACACATTTCTATGTAGGTATTTTCTTTCAGTCAATTTCTAAATATAACCTAACTAATTTTAATAAAATTTGATATTTACATAGTTATTTCAAAATTTGTGTCAGTCAGTCATTTTGCTCATTTTTGTTGTTGTCCAATTTTCATTTCAATTTAAAAGTAATTTATTAAATTAAAGTATTTAAATTTTTGCAAAAATACAAAAAAAAATGTGTTTTAAATCCTTTTTAAATTTTTGTATTCAAATACTTTAGAATACTGCCTATTGAAATGCTTTTTCTTTTTTTAGTAGATTATTTTAAGCAATATATTTAAAAAGTGTCAAAATATGTACTATACAATTTAAAAACTGTTTATTAATGTTTACTATTATATTTTTTTGTTTTTATTTGTTGTGCCGTAGTATATAAAAAAAAGAGTAAATCGTATATTAACAATAAAATTATGTTGGATCGCAACTTTCCAAATTTACAAGAAAATAATAATTATAATAACTAGAATTTTATCCACCAGAAAGTGTGTCGTTAATCTGTTTTCCAATTATTGCAATAATTTGTGTGTGTGTAGGTACTTATACTCGTATATATTTTTTTTATTAATGTTAAATAGATTTGTAAATTTTTTCTGTACTAATGTATAAATTTAAAATACTGATCAAGGTCTGAAAAATAATAATCCTTCCATCACTCACACACTCATAAGTAACATGGTATAGGTTTAATGATAATATTTACTGTAAATTGTTTTAACTAGTCTTTAAGATTGTACAATCCTATTATAGAAAATTCAATTTTATTGATTGTAAATTACCTAGTTCATTAGAAAAAATTTCAAATTTATTTTATTTATCAAGACTGTATATTGTAATTTATTATAACCAGTATATATTTGTCCAATAATCAGTTTTGTTATAAGTTTAAGGAATTTACACTAGGTACTGTCGAAAAGTTTCTGTACAGGGATATACAGGGTAAGTTTAATATATTTTGGTTCATTCTGGGACAAGGGCCACTCCTTTAAACAACCGCCCTACATAGGGTATATGTCTAACCTCATACATCCCTTCCCCTCCCATCCATCAAACATCCCCTCCCTACACATGAGAGGAGTGGTTGGAGGTTAGGTTAAATTATGTTAAATTAGACAGGTGGGAGGAGAGTGGTGGAATATGTAGTGTTTATCTGTCCTATTTAGGGTGGAGTTTTGATGGCGTGACTCTTGTCCCAGAACAAACCATAATATACTACTTACCTTTTATATCCCTGTAAACTTTCTGATGGTAGTTTATATAAAATTGTTTTCTTACATTCATATTTTGAAGAGTTAATGTGGCAAGCTTCAAGTGTGTTATCTATTAAAAGTAATACTGGAGGATATTGCCAAATCACTTTTTGTATTTATAATATATGTTTTATTTCAATAAACTAGGTAGTTTTTTATTTTTACCTTATGTAAAAATTATTCTACATCAGTACCATATTTTTCAATTAAATGGTCAACATTTTAAACTATGAAGTATACTATTAAACCACGATTCTCTACAACCACATATGAAACATAAAAATTATGCATATTTTTTTGTGTGACTTACATATTTTAGAGTATAAAGCATTTTTTGGTGGTCATATGTATATTTTGACCAGTTAACAAGTGAATAAATGCTCATTTTACTTTAATATATATTTTTGAATAACAATTATTATTTTCTTCAGTGAAATATTTTTATATTAAATAGATAAAAATATCTAAGTGCTAATAAAATATAAAATTAAAAGTATACACTTTTATTTTAAAACGGCGTGCAAATAGTACATAAAAATATCAATTTTTAATAATAGCGAGTAGTGACACTTTTTTGACAGGAAAAAAAAATAGTTTTAAATATATATATTATATAATATATTAAAGGATAATTCTTAACAATTTTAATATAGAAGTATCTTAACTCTACATTTATTTAAAAGCAGATAGTATTTTAAACAATATTTATTATAAAATATATATTTATGATTAATTTTTGAATGGATATATAATTATAAAATATTGGAAAATACAGTATTATAGATTTTTAGTCAAAATGTATACAATATCTTTAAAAAAAATTGTTTTCTTTTTATTTTATTTTAGTGCATTGAATTACAACTAGATAATTTGCCAGATTATGAAGAGATTGTTGGCATTTTGACGGCTAAAAGATCACATTGTCATATATGGGTTAATTTAGCTGTATGTTTAATTGAACATTTATTATATATAATCAAAAATATGGAATAATATTTTATTTTAATAATATTTAGTTAGAGTATTACAGAAAAGGTATTTTCAATACTTTTGTTGGGTTATTGGAGTCAATAAGTCATGCCAGCCTAGAGTATGATAATAGTAATAAGGATAAAATTAGAGCTATAAATATGTTGGCTGCGTATTATGTAGAAATGGCAAATAAAGATAAGAGTAAAGATAAACGTTATGATCTTTTAACTAAAGCTAGACAACTTTACACAGAAGCTGATCAAATTATTATGCATGATACGGTAAGAATAGTTCTCATTCAATATTTTTAAAATGTATCTTTTATTTAGTATTAATAATAAATATTAATTTATTACTTAATTTATAATTTATTTTTAATTTATACATTTGGCAGAATAATTTATTGGGTCGAGCCTTCTTCTGTTTATCGGAAGGAGGTAAAGTTGAACAAGTTGACGCACAGTTCGATTTTGTATTGAACCAATCGCCGAATAATATACCAGCCCAATTAGGCAAAGCATGTATTGAATTCAACAGAGAAAATTATAATGTAGCTTTAGAACATTATAAAAAAGTATTATATTCTAACCCCACGTGTCCTGCCGATGTACGATTGGGATTAGCTCATTGTTTTTTAAAACTGGGAAATACAGAAAAAGCACGGTTAGCATTTGAACGTGCTTTGAAGTTAGATTCAAAATGTCTTGGAGCATTAGTGGGTCTTGCTTTTATGAATGTTAATAGTGGATATCCCAATAATATTAAATTAGGTATTAATATGTTTACAAAAGCATATTCAATCGATCCAACCAATTTAATAGTATTAAACCATTTATCCAATCACTTTTTCTTTGAAAGAGATTACGAAAAATCGGAATATTTTGCTAGACAAGCGTTACAAAATACATACAATAAAGCAATATGTGCAGAAAGTTGTTATTTAATAGCCAGAAATTTTCATGTACAGGTAATGCTATTTTTTTACTTATTTATTGAATTATATTAGTGTTATTCAGAGTCCTCAATTAAATCATGTGTTTAAACAGTGTTTAATTTTTAAGCAACTGTTAAACTAGTACTTATCATCGTTGTATTCATAGTTGTTTGTAAATATTGCGAAGCCCTTGCTTAGCTAAACAAGATAATAACATAAATAATATATAGAATATCATAAAGGATTATTTGTTTATTATTATGTGGATAAATCACTATATTCTCAGTATGCTAAAACACTAGACTTATAAATTATTTTGTATCCATGTATATTTGTGATAATTATATAATATTTTATGATTATTTTACTTGTTACACTAAATAGCTAAAGCTGACGATATAATTTAAAGCCAGCCGCCATATGCATGGTAGTCAAATGTTTACACCATGAACTACTAGTAATAGTCATAGATAATAAAGATATAAGATCTTAAGAAATAATAAGATCTTTATTATCTATGGTAATAGTAGTAGTAGTTCATGGTTTACACAATAACCTTATCAATTACGTATCTATATTACCACATATTTTCAGTCGGAAATAATTCTTTGACATGTAGAATTATTTCATAGGCATATAAATATTATAGGTATAAACATTTCCACATACATAAGAACGAAAAGTCCGACCGAATTCACATATGCAGAGTAGGTACCTACTATATTCTATTATACCTACCTAAATTATACTTCAAGTCGTTGGACTTTTGCAGTATTTATCAATATTTTTATTAAATATAATTTACGTATGTTGTGTGAAACCCTTTACACTCGGACGAGAACCGAGCAAAGCAAGATTTGAGTTCTTATTAAAATTCGAGAATAGTAAGTTTGATACATTTTTGAATTACCAATCAACTTTGTCAACCTATATACAACAGAAACACTTTATGTGTGAAGGACATTTATTATCTTCTAGAAAGTGAACTCCAAATAAAACATGAAATATTTTTATTACCTGAAAAAATGTATACTGGAGCCAGCTTGTGGACGATTTTTGTAACCGTGAGCAGAACAAGTTTTCGGCATTATTATTATTGTAAAAATGTCCAAATAATAATATATATTTAATTAATAATATCGAATTCGAATTACAAAATATTATGTGTTCGAATTTCGAAAGAATGATAACAAATTTTAACTGATTTTTACACAGATATATTTATTTTTGATTGATTTATTATTTTTATTATGCTTACTTTTGAAGTAAAGGAGTAATAGGTCGACCTCGATTTTTTACTGGGTTGTTTAAATTACCTCTTATGCTATTTAAAATTAAAATAATTTCTTCCTTAGAGTAACAATATTCATAATGGGAATAGTTATTGAACGGATCTTTATGCATTTTATATACTTCACGCTGTCTCAAGTTACAACCATTATATGGACATGGCGTACGTTTTTAAGTATAAAATCCATATATTATTAAATAAATACATTTTTAATTTTTATTAATAAATTTGTAATTTTAATTTGATAATTTTTACTATTAGAAAAAAAATTTTAAAAACTACATTATAATATTACTATGATAATTGAGGTAGGTATATGATATAATATATATAGTTAAGGGGGCAAGTATAGTAAGTATAGTTCAAGTATTACGTCAGCACATTTTTGGCATTTTTAGACCCCCTCCTCCCCCTTGTTATCAATTGTCAGACCCCCCTACTTTATTATGTCAGTATATGTCTAATGTTCCCCTCTATTTAATAAAAAGGAAATTCCAAATTTTATATGAATTAATTAAAAATAAATGAAAAATGTTGTTACATATTTTGAATTTTATTTTACATATTTTGATTTTTTTTATTATTTCTGACGTCAGCATGGTTCTAACCCCCTTCTCTTAGCGCTTACGTAATACTTGAACACTCACTAATAAGTTAACATTGAGCATAATATCGATAAAGATAAACAACTGTTAAAAACTGTCTTAGGTATGTTTAGATATTGTGATTAACGAAAATTCTTAAAGATATGTTCAGCAATTAATTAGACAACTATGAATACATTAAATGATAATCAGTTATTCAACACTGGTTGAACATGGAAAATAAATAACTCTGAATAATACAGTATATTTTTAATATGATATATTTATATATATATTACTCTTAGAAAAATTATGAACGAGCAATGTCATACTATTATCAAGCAACCCAGTTTGCACCGGTTCAATTTTTTCTTCCATATTATGGCCTCGGTCAACTGTATATGCAAAGAGATGACAAGGAAAAAGTAATTTCTTTCACATAAAAATACAACATTTATTTACATTTTTTGGAACTTATTTTTTAGGCTATTTTTTACTTTGAAAAAGTTCTTAAAGTTCAACCAGAAAATTACGAGTCAATGAAATGTCTTAGTTCTTTGTATGCTAACTCAAAATATCAACAGAAACAAGATATTGCAAAAAATTATTTAAAAAAAGTATATAATCAAATAATTTTAGTAATATTTACTTTTTTTATTAATCTAATTATTGTGTCTTTTTATATAGATAACTGAGAAATTTCCAGAAGATGTGAACTCTTGGATCGAACTTGCTCAAGTATTTGAAATATCAGATTTACAAGCGTCATTATCTGCATATACTAAAGCTATAGATTTAATGTCCAACAGTGTAAATAATTATATCAAGCCTGAAATACTTAATAATATTGCTGCAGTAAATTATAAGTATGTATGAATTATGTCCAATGTAATTATAAATAATTCTATTATTTTTAAATTATAGACTTGGAAATTTGGACGAATCACGTTCTAAACTTGAAGAATCACTGTTTTTAATAAAAGAAATGCTTAAAGCTGATTCAAAATATAACAGTTCTGTGGCAATTACAATTACATACAATTTAGCTAGGATTCTGGAAATACAATGTCAGTTTAGAAAGGCCGAAATATTTTACAAAGATATCCTTAAGAAGCACCCAAATTATATAGATTGTATGTATATTAAATATGTGATTAATTTGTATAGCTTTATACTGCTTTTAACTTTATTCTTGTGTTCTATAGGTTATTTACGTTTGGGTTGTATGGCACGAGATCGTAACCAGATTTTTGAGGCTTTTAATTGGTTCAAAAAAGCATTATCTATTGATAATAAACAGGCTAATGCCTGGTTATTACTTGGAAATTTGAATATGGCTAATATGAAATGGGGTTCTGGGTGTAAAAAGTTTGAATATGTACTAAAGGTATGTGTAATAAAATCTATATAACTTTGCATACATGATTGCATATGTTTTTATGTTAAGAATCCATCGACTTCAGATGATTCACACACATTGATTGTTCTGGGAAATTTCTGGCTGCAAACATTATATCAACCAACTAGAAACAAACACAAAGAAAAAATACACCAAGATTTAGCTCTTCAATTTTTTAATAAAGCATTATTACAAGACTCAAAAAACATTTGGGCAGCTAATGGAATTGGTTAGTGAATATATTTATTCAAATTAGGTTTTTGTTTGTTTTAGTTGAGTCTTTTTTTTCTGTTTTTAATATTAAAATATAATATTTTATACTTATGTAATACAAAGCAATAATGGTGTGGGTAATATTATAAATGATAAATTATTAATATATAATGTGGTCAATAGCTCACGCTTTAAAATAAACTAAGATACAGAATTTTTATTAAATAATTGTGTAATTGTGAAATATTTTTCCATGTAATAATTTTGATTTTTGTTGTGAGTACATCATTTTATATAGATATTTTATAACTAAATTACTAATGCAGTGCAATCGGTTCCCACAAGATGAGTTATACAAAACTAAAAGCTATTTAGGTCGCCCCAGAGCTATCAATGTTTATTTAATTTTTATCATTTCTCCAATATCAACCATTATGAGTTTGAGGGAAAATAATGAGCTTCAAATAAAAGTGATTGAAGTATACATGCATGATATTGTATATAATATGATTCATATAAACACAAATAAATAAAATTCATCAATATTCAATTTAAATATTATATGTATGTACAATGTTCATAATATTATATAATTTAGCGAAGTTGTTAGGTAAATTATAAAATAAAATATATTAATAATGTTTTTATTCTAAATTTGTTTATTTATTTAGGTTGTGTATTAGCACATAAAAATTGCATAAACAAAGCAAGAGACATATTTAATCAAGTTAGAGAATCCACAGCGGATTTCTCTGATGTTTGGTTGAACATTGCACATATATATGTTGAAAAAAAAGAGTATAATAGTGCTATTCGAATGGTATATGGAAATTTTTACAGATTTATTATGTTGTAATAAGTTATATATTATATGTTATAATCAGAGCTCGGAAGTTATACTCTAAAACAATAATTTTTAAGTCCGTAAAAAAGATATAATATGCACTATAAATTTGAAAATATGAAAAAATATTTTGAACTTTTTTGAAAAACAATTTTTTTGAAATTTGTTTTAACAAATTAAAAACTTTAAAAAATATTTAAAATAAAATAAAATTAATATTAAAATATTTTTACAAATTGTATATAATTTTCTATGCAGGATCTAGCTACTTTGACTGGGTGAAACAGTTAGGTATTGGATATTTATTGTTTTATACTTTGTAATAATTTTGTATTCTATAAATTTACAAATTAAAAAAATCAAAAAATTGTGTTTATTTCTATTCATACATGATAATATGAAAATATGCTTAAATATAGCACTTATAATCCTCAATTAGCAAAATAGCTCTAAAAACCATCAATATGCAAAAATTAACAAAAACAATTTTTGTATATGACATTAGAAAGGCGTGATACAAATGTGTATTTTACTTGGAATGTTCTAAGATTTATCAAAATAAAAATGCTACAACTTTTGATCCCTGGTTATAACATATATAATTTTTATTTATATAAATCAATATACTTATGTAATATGTTTTAGTATGAAAGTTGTTTGAAAAAGTTTTTTAAACATAGTAACGTTGAAGTACTTAAATATCTGGGACATGCATATATGAAAGCTGGGAATTTAAAACAAGCAAAGGTTATATATTCGAAAGTGAGTATATCTGATTAATTATATTATATTGTTATTTTAAATTAAAATTTTAATTTGGTATTAGGCTTATATGGTTGCTCCTCATGATAGTATTATATTGAATAATATTGCCATTATTCAAAAAATATTGTCAACTCAAATACTGAAGGATGAAAGATCCAAGTTAAGCGATATACAAAAGGCTATAAATGGTCTCAAAATTTCACAAAAGTATGACAGACTTTAAAAAAAGCATATTATATAATATATTATTAATACCTATGTTTTTATATTTCTCAGGCATTTCCAATTTCTGTCTGTACATGGTGACATAAATTATGATATTTCTTCAGTTGAAATTGAAAATAATCATTGTCAATATTTAGTATCTAATGCCCAATACAGTATGATAGAAGCCCGTAAGATGGATAACGATCTGCGTGAATTACATTGTAAACAAAAAGAGGAAAGAGAAGCTTTAAAAATAAAACAACATGAAGAATTTACTAAGGCAGTAAAACGACAAGGAATACAAAAAAAACAATTGTTGTTGAAACTTCAAAAATATATTGAAAAAACAAAAAATGCCCTTATATTTGACTATAGTCTTCAAGAACCTAAACATAAAAGGAAATGTCATGAAAATCCTAAATTAAATTCAGATGAAACTATTGTATCTGAGCCATGTGGTAATGGAAGTCTTAAACATTCGAAATCAAATAAATCTTTGAAAAAGTAATATACACATATTTATTATATTCAATTATTTTTCATATTATTATTAAAGGTGAGTCAAACTCAAAACTAAAAAAAAAAAGATGTTGAACTGATCTATGAAGTTAGAATCAAACTTGAACATGAACCAAACTTTTAAATTTTACATCAAACCCAAATCCAAAAACATAGTTTTATGTTGAATTCAAAATAGTGCTCCATCCTGAAGAAAGTTTTAACAAAAATTTTCAAGTTCAAATAATGTGTCCAAGTTTGAACTCTTTTTTTTTTTGGTTTGGTTCGACATTTTACTACTTAAGTTCAACTTTTGAACCCAAATTAAACTCATGAAGTTCGGTTTGATTTTTCAAACTTTGAGCTGTTTGACCCACCTCTAATTATTATTGTGTATTTATTAAATGATAATATTATTATTTTGGTGTAGTACCGGTTATAAAAAAAGGACGATAAAAAATTTATCTGAACATAGGAAAAGTAGCATTGCATCTGATAAATCTACTGGTAGTGATGGAGTATCAACAAAAAACGGAAATTTGGTAAGTTAATTTATTTAAACTTGTATGTAAATAAATCTATTTTATTATATCCAGTAAAAATTTTTTTTAGACTGCAACAAAAAATGAATTATCTATGTTATCGGCTAAACAAAAACTTAGAGTTGTATCTAAAGCTACTATATCAACCAGTGAGGATGATAGTAGTGATTCACTAACAACAAAAAAAGGATGTTCGGTAAGTTCAATTATTTGAACTATTGCGAAAAATAACTTTATTTTTTGTTATAATATCTAATAAATAAATTTTAGTCTGCAACTATAAATAAATTAGCTATGTTATCATCTAAACAAAAATTTGGAATTGTACCGAAAGCTACTATATCAATTAAAAAGGAGAAAAGTAGTGATTCACTAACAACAAAAAAAGGATGTTCGGTAAGTTCAATTATTTGAACTATTGCGAAAAATAACTTTGTTTTTTGTTATAATATCTAATAAATAAATTTTAGTCTGCAACTATAAATAAATTAGCCATGTTATCATCTAAACAAAAATTTGGAATTGTACCAAAAGCTACTATATCAATTAAAAAGGAGAAAAGTAGTGATTCACTAACAACAACAAAAGGATGTTCGGTAAGTTCAATTATTTGAACTATTGCGAAAAATAACTTTTTTTTTTGTTATAATATCTAATAAATAAATTTTAGTCTGCAACTATAAATAAATTAGCCATGTTATCATCTAAACAAAAATTTGGAATTGTACCGAAAGCTACTATATCAATTAAAAAGGAGAAAAGTAGTGATTCATTAACAACAATAAAAAGACGTTTGGTAAATTAATTAATTTAAACTTGTATGTAAATAAATCTATTTTATTATATCCAGTAAAAATATTTTAGAATGCAACAAAAAATGAATTATCTATGTTATCGGCTAAACAAAAACTTAGAGTTGTATCTAAAGCTACCATATCAACTAGTGAGGATGATAGTAGTGATTCACTAACAACAAAAAAAGGATGTTCGGTAAGTTCAATTATTTGAACTATTGCGAAAAATAACTTTTTTTTTTGTTATAATATCTAATAAATAAATTTTAGTCTGCAACTATAAATAAATTAGCTATGTTATCATCTAAACAAGAATTTGGAATTGTACCAAAAGCTACTATATCAATTAAAAAGGAGAAAAGTAGTGATTCATTAACAACAATAAAAGGATGTTTGGTAAGTTAATTTGTTTGAACTATTGCATAAATTAACTTTTTTTATTATAATATCTGATAAAAAATGTTTAGCCAGTAAGATTAAATAAATTGCCTATGTTTCCATTGAAACCAAAATTTGGAGTTCTATCTAAAAGTAGTATGGTATCCGATGGATCTACTAGTAGTGATGGACTACCAACAAAAAAAAGACGTTTGGTGAGTTAATTTATTTAAACAATTGTGTAATAACCTATTATATTATAATATTTAGTAAAACATTTTTAGCTTGCAAGAAAAAATGAATTGATTATGTTACCGTCTAAACAAAAACGTCGAGTTGTATCTAAGGTCTCCATTTCAACTAGTGATGATGATAGTAGTGATAGTGAAGAAAAATAATACAAATACAAATTAATTTTGTATTTATAAGCCCAATGACCAAAAATTGTTTAAATTATTTTGTTAAGAGTTTAACAAGTATTGGACTGTCACATTCAAGGTAAGTTTATATATATGTAGGTACATTTATTTATTTCATTATAATTTTTATGCAATAATCATAATATACCTATTCATTATAATTTTTATAATATTCTAAATCTAGAAGTCATAAATCCAAAAATACATAAAAATTTCAGCATAGTTTATATAGATTTAAATCACAATCTAAAAGTGTTTCATGCAGTTCTAGATCTATACTCTATTCACGTTAAGATCAGGACTTCAGTTTGTGTGAGAGAACATGGTTTTGTTCTAAGCATTAGCTTCGCGCACCACCGTCTACAAGAGCACCATATCATTATAGTATTAACAACTAACGTGTACATATAATTTAAAATACTTACTTGGCTTGACTGTTCGCTTAGCGCAACTGAAGTATGGTGTAGCTACAGTAGTGAGCCGATAAGTGTTGAATTGGAATGCCGAACAGGTGGTTGACTTAGTGAGGGAAGTTATTGAAGTCACCTGACTGTCACTGAAGAAATCTCATCACTACCGGGTACTGATTTTAACGTGTACATAGTATATTACTCATTCAGACAGCCAATTCCAATCAAATAGTTTTTCTCGTTCTCGTACTGAGCACTATATATTATAGTATCGTTCTAATACTAGTTCCAAGTCAAATTCATAATCTCTTAGTAAATTTAAATCAGCATCAAGATTACCAACTAGATCTAAGTCTAGTAGTTGTATTGCTTCCTACTTATCAGCTCATTCTAAAAGTAGGGTTGCATTTAACTCACCTGTAAAGTCTAAATCTGGTATTACACCTTCCAGATTAAGGCAAACTTTAATTAGTAAAGATGTATAACTATATACTATAAGATGTATACTATAAGATGTATGTAAGAGACTCCAATATTAATATTTATTAGTTTTGTATATAACATATATATTTCTTTGCATGAACATTTTCTAAGTAAATTTTAATCTGAATAATTTAATTGATACAATATAATGAAAAAAAATAAAATAATTTTAAATTGGTAATAATATTTTTTTCAGAAAGGAATATGTTCAAGATTAGCTTCAGTTTCATTGGCATGTCTAATACAACTTCAAATACAATTATTTAAAAAATAAATCATTTCTGAAATCATCCTAGTTATCTAACAGAAGAGTTCAAGCCAATAGATTCTCTGGCTCTCCTTAACTATATTAATTTTAAAAAGCTCCTTCTTTATCTTCACGTAAGCCACATCCTCTTTCTGTACCAGTATACACCACTTATTATGCTACTAATCTCTTGAAAGAATGGTGAAGATTGCTCATGTGGCCTCATCTTTTTTTTTCTTAATCATGTAATTTTTGTTAATTTATTTATATATTATATTTTTAGGCTGAAATATTGTAAATATATATCATTGGGCTATCTGCCCATAGTTTTAATAAGATATAAATAAAATATACATTGATAATTATTAACTTAAGTTTCTGGTTGTAAACCTTTATTTGTAAATAGTTACAAAGCTCAGAAAATCTCATTTTTAAATATAAATATATATATTACTATTTAAGCTATTTATATCATTTATATTTTTGATAAGTTTAGTAGAATAAATTTAAACTATGTGAAAATGTTAGAAATTAAATTAATTATTAACATAAAACCTAAAGTAATCTTTAGCTAAAATTTTATTTTGTGTGTTAATTATTAGATAGTATAATGTGAAATTTACAAGAAGTATTTTAGAAGTATAAATTACTAAAAATAATATACAATTTTCAAGTAAATAAAAAAAATTGCAAAACTCAATAGTTTTTTTTTTTTACTTATGCCTATTAAATAAGTAATTTTTATTAATTTTTATTCATTTAACATACTGGATAGAATATTTGATCCATTTTTACTAAAAGAAATACCATAATCAATATCAATACAAGTGAGTATAATCGATTCTTTTCTTTCCTTTTAAGATCTTAAATACAAATATTTAAGATAGCTACTAATTAAATAAAATATATAAGTCTAGTTTTTACAAAATATAATAATGTGTTTTACATTTAGATTAATATTTTTAAGGGAATGTAGATGTAGCTTCAAAAAACATCAAATACACATAAATATACACTTATTGAATATTTAAAAAAAAAGAAAATATTATATACTGTGTTAAATTTGTTGTAAAATAACAAATTTGTAAAGATTTGAGTTTTTTATGAATTTAAATAAATAATTTCCTAAATTTTTATAAAATATATGTTTATGTCAAAATCTGTGCAAAATTAACAAGTTTATATAAATTTCACAAAATATAGGTAGATACTTAATTATTTTCTACTTAATAATGTCCTATAGAGTATATTTTTAAACCATTAAAATAAAATTTGTTATTTTAGACATTGAGACTTAATTTTCCAAATAATAATAATTTATAATATTGTTAATACCTACTCAAAATGAATTATAAAATCAATGTAAAAATAAATTAAATATATTATTTGAGTTAAGATTGATGACCTTTCCCCTATATTTTTATTTAATTGTAGATTTATCCTTGCTCCCTCCATTACGTATAATTTCAATACCTCTAAAAAAATAGATTTTCCCTCTTCCTATGGGAATCTACTTAATATGTTAATTCTGTTTTTTAAAAAGGAAATAGATCCTTAGTTTCAAATTATCGCCTTATATTAATAATTTCTATTCTCCCAAAAATATTTTCTAAAATTATTACCTTTAAAATTACTGCTTGCTTTAGAAATATATTAGTACACCAACAACATAGTTTTCGTAGTAATAAATCATTTATCACCAACCTAAGAACTATAACTACTAACATCATATATTAAATGTTAAAAGTCTTACTATCTAACTCTTTTAAAATCAACATCAAACAGATGTTATCTACACTGACTCTGAGAAAACTTTCGATAGAGTGATTTACAAGCTTTTATTTCATAAACTTATTAAAATTAGCTTTTTATATCTTCTTTTATCATGGTTCAAGTCATTTTTATCACAACAAACTCAGTTTGTTAAATTTAAAAATTTTATATCATCCTCTATATCTGTTACTTCTAGAGTTCCTCAAGGTGATCACCTTTTTCCTCTCCTCTCATCTTCAATTTATTCTGTTTTTATATTACTAATTCACACATTCTTCTATTTGTCAATGATGCAAAAGTCCATTTTGTCTATCGAAGATATTATACTCCTTTAAAATGATTGAAATAGTTTTAACGAAAGGTGCACATTAAACAATCTCTCCTTATGTGTTAATAAATGTCAAGTTATCTCATACTCAAAAAAATATAAAACAATTAAATACAATTACTGTATATCAAATATTAATCTATTTTGTTTCTTTCTAATCAAAGATTTAGGTACACTGTTCGATTTTAAAGTACTTTTCAATTTTCATATATTAATAATCCAAAATAAAGCTCTTTTTTGTATTTTTACTTTTGTATTTTATACAATTGATCTGAATTCAACAATCCCTTCACTTTCAAATGCCATTATACCTCTCTCATCCGCTTTTTACTTGAATATGTGCCATTCATTTGGAATCATAATAACGTTGGACATGGTAACCAACTTGAAAAAATCCAAAATAAAGTCTTTAGCTTTATATGTTATAAATCTAACATATTTAGAACCCCCACTCAGGTTACCTCAGGTCATTCTAAGATTTCTAAAAATGAATTAAAAACACATAAAATTACTGCCTACAACACTTTTCTGTACAAACTACTTAATATTTCAATTATTCAACAGTGTATTCAACATTTGCAGTAATAATTTGTTTTATATTGCTCATGCCTTCCAAAATTATATATTAATTTATCCCATTAATTATAACGTAATTAATATAATTAATTAATAAGTAATAATATTCACATTATAGCACAGGAGACGCTGAGTAGACATTTTAGTTTTCCTACAGTATATTAATGAAACATGTATGAGCACAGTCATCAATGTTGTAATCGTTCACACATATTACTCCTCATATTATTTTATCCTATTAATATAAATTGAAATAATTTTCAATATATTTATTATTATATTATTCATCTGTTGTACTTATTGTTATACATCGTTTACCTCTTGTAAACCAACAATACTTTCAAGCTATTTCATCAATAAAAATTATTATTATTTAAATTAATATACCTATTTAAAATTGGAAAATATAAAAGATAATATAATATACTTACTTACTATAAAATATTATGTACCTACTTAAATACACAAATCCAATTTATGAAGGAAAAATAATGAAATTTAAAAATGTGATTGAACCTTAATAAAGTATTCGGAATACTGTATTAAATACTTACAAAGAAAAAGTATTTAAAAATATTTGAAATAGGTACTTAAAAAGTATTCTGAATACTACCCGTCTGAAATTATGTATATATGGTTTTTTATAGGTATAATTATATGTACCTACCTACAAAAAAAAAAAAACGCATCACTGTAAAACCATATGCCCAGAATCTAAAATAAAAAAATATGGCATATGGTTGGGGGGGCATGGCCTTTCTGGCCTACTCCCAGTACTACGCCACTGATTTAACAAAAATTCAACGAAGTCGGTATCAATATTGCGTATTATAATAACCGATTCACAGGTTTGTACGATTATAAACAGTTAGAGGCTATAACCCTACGACAATGATCATGAAATGTTGATCATACTACTATTTTAAACACTTGCGCATTATATCCAAGTACATACAATTTTTATTAAGTATTGCTTAAAAAATAGGTAGATAATACCACAGATTATATGAAAATTATATTCATATAATCTGTGGTAATACGGATGCAATCCCGTGGAAATCTAAGCTGTAGGAACGTTGAAAAACTGCATTTTAATTTTTAAATAATAAAATTAGGTATTATTGATTGTAACGAGAATCTTATCAAACCAAAAACAAAAAAAATATTACTCCGACAGAAAATAACTTGGATATAATTACTACAAAAAGGACAAGGTTAGTGGGTCGTTATATAGGCTACGAGTTACGGCACCCAATAGTGTGATATCATTATCGACGTACGAAAGAATGTTATCATATAAATTAAAATAATGTCCAAGGTGGATCCACCTTGATAATGTCAGATATTATATTATTATTTACAAAGATTTCTAAATTGTATATTTTTATAATTCATACATTTAGGTACACAGTTATAAATAAAAATACAAAGTTATAAGTAAAAAATCACAATACATGGTATGTATTGTCGATAGTAATGCCAATATTTGTCTTGTTATTTTGTTAATTTTTTTGTAGTTTTTGGCAAATCTAAGAACGCTGATAATGAACGTTTAGATGGTAATAAGTTAAAGCCATCTTTTTATTTATCACTTATTTTCTCGTAAACATTATTAATATCTTATATCTTAACTTAACACATAATTAACCTTCATTTTTTTATCGTTCCAATTTTACAAATTCATAACCTAGGACATTAATTTGTTTAATAAGTTTTTCAAAATTATCTGTCTCTCTTTTTATTTTATTACTATAAATGATTACGTTATTTAATGTAGATTTTAAATTATTTAATTATTTATTATTTATTTAATTATTTATCACTCATGATAATATCAATGTATACATTTGTAGATGCACACAAGTATACAAGTGTAGTGTAAAAACCAAACTACTAAAGTGAATCATCTAATTGTAAAAGTATTTTATGTGACTATACAATAATCTGATGATGATATAACATACTATAGGGTGTCATAACCCGTATTATTTATAACAACCCAAGGTTAGTGACTATTAGTTTTGACACCCCCAGAAATGAATAGGTAGGTATGTATTTAATTAAAATATATGTGATTTACCATGCTCTGTGCTATGACGTTCGATTGATATATTTATGGAAAAATCGTGAGAATGGTGAATGTAGAACATTTTGTACCAGTGCCGATTTTCGACGTAAAAATTTTTAATGAAATTTTTTTTTCTTATTCTGTGGTAGGACCTTGACAAAAATCAGTCAACGAGACATAATTCCCGATTACAAAGAATAATATTGAGATTGACAAAATTTCGAAAAGAAACCGTTGCATTTTTTTCCATTTAATAATATAGGTACCTACATATCTAGTCAGTGGCGTATTTACGGTGGGGGGGGTCCTCGGGTTCTGACCGCCCCCAAGAAGAAAAAAAAATCATTAAAATGTAAATAAGCAAAAAAAGGCTAAAATCCCTCTGATTAAAATTGAAATTACGCCACTGTACCTAGTGTTTTATATTTTTAGTTTTAAAATTTCGAAGAGTTATACTATACCGATGCAACTTTTTTACTGTATTCACACAGAACACTGAATTTGTAATTTTGAGATATAAAATATAAATGAAAACGTTATAAAATGTTTGGTTGTCTTTTTAAATTAAATACTTATACCTATAGTAGGTACCTAATAACTAATAGGTAGTACGTATTACAAAATACTGAAATTATAATATACTCATAACAAAATAGATTTTTTTGATAATAGATCTATTTTGTCATGAATATACCTACCTACTTATGTATTATATTATAATGTGTTTGAAATTTAAATGTTGTTATAGAATAAAAACTCTTATCAATGATGAAAAGTGATAATATTACGCGTCTGTCTCGAACCTATGTTATACCGTGGTCACAGTTACAGTGTGGTTAGACAGCAGCTACAGCCGTATCGACAGTTACGGTTATCGTTATAAATCGTGAATTGAGGAACAGAAGTAAATTAACGAGCGTACCGCTTCGCGTGTGACGTTGTTGGAATTCTGAGATCCGCGTTATGTATTCCACATACCTACTAGTAGTTTATATATTAAAATTATTAAAGTTAACTAAAGCGTAATTGTATACAAATACCATGTCAGGTCCACCTACATCTTCTCGTGGAAAGTTACAATCCATCCACAGAAAAACAAAAAAATCCGTCAGTGATCCTGGAAAAGGAAATCCAACCATTGTCGATTCGAAAGAAGTACAAGTGGATCATGTTGTAGATTCTCAAAACGATGTCGAAGATTCGCAATCATCGTTGACGGGATACAGAGACTTGTTCGGCGAACTCATACCTACTAGCAGCACTCCAGTGGCTAATGACAAATCAATTAAAAAAAAATCGACAAGAAAAAAGAAACAGCCTTATGAAGAACTCTTTAAGAACAGTTCAAGATCAAGACCGACACATGTATTTTTTCCTACTCCACGAATTATTAGAGTTCTCAAAGAATCTCAAAGAGAATTGTACTCTTTAATGGGCCTTAATAACAGTTCAAGTGAGATTTCAGATGTATCGTCAGACAGCAATGATGTCAGTGGAGTACAACAATTACTTGAGAGTCCTACACCGAGTGCACAAAAAAAGACTAGAACGGATTTGTCAAATAATGAAAATAATAAAGAACTTCCTCTAGTTTTCACAGGTACATTTTAATTTAAGTACCTACTACTAAATTATGATAGAATGTTGTTTTGTTATAAATTATAACCTAATTTATTATTTGCCTATAACTGTTAGGTTTTAAGTTTTTAGTTTAAATTATATAATAACATCATAAGAATAAAATATTAAATGCTTAAAATGTGATTAAAATCATAGTGTAATACAGAAACAGATTAAAATAAGATACAAATTAAATAATTGGTAAAATAATATGAATAAAAAATTAGAAATTTAATCATTTAATTAATGACAAATGTTGAGTATTACAGGTAGGTATTATTATTATCATTATTAAAAAAGCGGCAAAAAATCATTGTATTCTATGAAATAAATTTGAGCAGAGTTCTTGTGTAGGTACCTAATATATCTTGAAAAGAAAAAAATTAAAAAATTTTATGATGTTACTATATATTATTACCTATTTTACTAATTGGTATGTAAAACAATTGACCTATATTTGTTATTTTTCATTTATACAAGATAATTTTCTTTATGTTTAAGAAAACTACTGGGAATATTAAAAAATTATCTTTAGGATGTACCTACCATCTAGAATAAATCTGCTATAAAAAAAGGCTTTTACTCTAAGACTTGACTCCTAGCCAATAAATTGTTTTTAGATCAAAAAAATAAACATTATTGTAAGACCAATTGATTTCTTATTCTGGTCAAAATCTAAAATTATGTAAAAATTCTAATTATTTTAATTTAAGGTATACAATTGGTTTTTACCGAGGTTTTTTCTAAAAATAATGATGTTTCTCATTATTATAAGGTATTTTTATATGTCTTAGTCATACCTAATAATATTTTTAAATTATTGAATGTTATAATTTTTTTTTTAATCAATCGTTTTTTTTCACCTTTACACCATGGTATTTTTTTGTGTTTTAATAATCACACTATAAAAATATATAGGTAACTCATTGAATGTAAAGGGGGATTTGGATAATCGTTGACCTATGTGACCTTTGAAGAATAATCTAATATAGATTTTAGGCTTATGGTAGCTATAGTATTAATTTTTTATGTAAACATAGATAGGTATATAAAGCTTTATGATTTTAAATTCAATATATTAGTAAGTTATAATTTATATATAGGTACTATAGTCAAATGTATTATTATTTTTTATTTTCTATATATTTTTATATTAATTTTGTAAGCACTAGCTATAGTAGCTAAATATTACACAGCTGTATGATACCTATACTCTGTTAACGGTCAACTTGTACACAGTGGCTTGGCTTTATTCCAAGCTTCGGCCTTGGGCGTCACCGTCTATAAAATGATCGTATCATTATAATATTGAAAACTAATATCTACATATAATTTTAAATATCTACTCAGCGCAGACACGGGACGGGTCGGCCACAGTAGTGAGCGGACATGCGTTGAATCGGTATGCAGAATAGGTGGGGGAAGCGGTTGATGTCACCTAACTGTTGCTAACAAAACCTTGTCACTGATGATCTTAATATGAATAGAATATTTAACTATATAATTATGTAGTCAATGGTATACGCAGGATTTTTCAATGTGGGAGGGGGGCTTGAAAATAAATAAGTAGACACAAGATTAGGCATGAAATAATGAAGTAGGTGTTTTTTTAGTGTTATAATAGAATAATGTTAAATATATATATAGTGGCATATTTACAGGGGGGATCTAGGGGTACTGGACTCCCCCAGAATCAAAATATATTGATTTTCAAAACTTAAATACCTATAATTCATTTTTGTAGATAGAATTTTTTTAAACAATAATAACTGGAAACAAAGTTTGATGACTTAGAAAAGTAGTAATAATTCCCTAATAGGCTAAAAATGATAGTCAATAATATGAATCAAATGAAGCAAAACCAATATTGTACTTATTTTACCTAATAGTTTCCCCAGAAAACAAACTTCTTATTCGTTACATCGCAACCACAGATCCAATAATTTTTTTTGTACAGTTCCATATTAAAACTCATTTTATTATTTTTTTTTTTATTTCGACTCTTTTACAATAGTTAATGTTGGTTTTGACCTACTTTCATTTTTAATCGCAACTTTATACTTTAACGATGAAAAATTTAGTTGAAAAAATGAATGAATAAAAGTATACCAAATCAATGTTTTAATATTAGGTATATTTTACAATTCTCATGACCTATCCTGTAGTTTGTTTTTATGTAGTATTTCTGTCAAAGACTTAGTATTTTTGTCAGGTATACTTATGTCTAAATATTAAACTTAAAACATTTTAAAGAAAACTAGAAGTTCTTAGTTTTGAAATAAATATCTTAAAGTAATGCGAAAATAAAACCTGTACAGTTTTTTTATATTACTATTACATAATTAGAAAAAATGTATAAATGTAAAAATATGTAATGTTGAAAAAATTATTTTGTCACTCGTTTTTTATTCATTCTTAATGATAACATATTTTCCATGTGATGCAAAATATTCTAAAAATATCAAAATTAAGTGCATTTAAGGCTAACAATTTTGAATAATTAAAATGAAATATTTTGAATAAGTATTACTCACCAAAATAGTGCACAGACCCTACAACCCCCCTCTTTACCAACAGTCCTCTGTCTATCAACTAGGTGATTTTGCCTCTAAAGATAATAAAATATATAAATGTTATATATATATATATATATTTGGACCCCCCCCAGAAAAATCTGAAAATATGCCACTGTATATTTTATATATATATATTATAATATTGATATGAAACATAAAAAAATAGAATTATGTGGGCAATGGACTTCAGCCCTCTAGCCCCCCTCTATGGGTGCCCCTGTAGGTAGGTATTCGTATTGTTTTTAAAATTACAAAACGAAATATTAATACTAATAAATGCATATTTATACAAAGAATTTTATCGTACCTACCCACGGTTTTTTGAAAGTTTATGATTATGATATTTATGATATTGATGATTCAATACCTAATATTAAATGACGGGCAATAATAATTCAAATTTTTATTTTTTTTTTATTTAATCTAATTTCTAGAAATTATTCTTACCTTTGTTATAAATGGTGGTCCTGAATTGTAAAAACAGAATTTGGTGGTCTAGTGACAAATTATATATATTTATTGTGGGTACCATAATGGTATTAGTACAATAACGAAAAATAACTGATGACGATAAATCAGTTTCATATCAAAATAAATTATCATTGTAAAAACTTCTTCTGAATAGGATTAAAAATGATTAAAATAATTATTTGATTATTAATAATAATGCCATAATGGGATTTGTTACAAATTTTTGGTTAAATATTAACATACTTTTGTAGTATAGGATCTTTGTTACAATTTTGGTGGCCTTAGGCATTAAGAATTTATAAAATAGTAAATTTCAAGGCCCTAGACAACGGGTACTGTTTTATTATGGTGACTATATCTATGATTCAGTTTAAAATTTATGACTACAAGGTTTTTAAGTTTTCTAATTTAAATTATAATATTATAATATTTATTTCAAGTATCAACTTCTACAATAAACGTACCATCAGAAATACTACCTGAAAATTACTACTCTTCTCTTACTTAAAATTGTACAATAATTCCTTGCTACGCCTAGAATCTAAAACTTAAATTTTATAATTGATCAATCATTAAGCTAATTCAGTTATAAGGAGGGCTTGTGACTTGTAGCTCTAAAAATGCTTGTTATAAGCGCAACATGATATAGTCTTAAAATGTTTAAATAAGCACTTAAATATGTACTAAAAATGTTAAATATGCAAAAATAATGTAGTGATTGAAAAAATAATAAATAAATAATTTTTAATTTAGTTATAAACTTATACATTTAACTTAAATAAATTACTAAATTAAAGAATATTAGGTAAAAAATGTTCAAAAGTATATTAAAAATATAATTAAAAATTTTGGATCATCTGAAGAAAAAAAACAATATTAAAATAAAAATAGGGAAATTTCTTGTCTTAAAAAAAAAATAGCTTGCAATAAAAAATAATTAGGTATACCTATACTTTGGGCACGTTGAGTGTACCCTGATTTCGGTCAAATAACACAGTATACATTGAGTTGTAGTATTAATGTCCGCTCATATTGTGTACCATAAAGTAATATACCTAGAGGCAGCGCTTGTACATGACTGCCGGTGGCAGTGCTCGGTGTTCTACGCAGACAGTTCACGATTGGTATAGTGCAGTTTGAGGCGGTACGCTGCGCATCAGTCGAATTTTTCCGGTCATTTTCTCCGGGGCCGCAGTATATGTATTTTAATTTTTAAATCAAAATTATATAAACCACGGTCTTCAATTTATTATTTTTTTTTTTCATTTTTATTGTTATATAAAATTTAAAATAGGCACTACATATAATATGAGTTCCCCAAAGAAAAAAATCCAAGTAAAAAAGTAACTTGAAATATTATTATAATTTGGTGCATTTTTTAAAATGAATTAATTTATACATTTGTTATTACTTATTGAAAACACATTTATTTTATGATAAACTAATGAAATTAATGACATTCACATTACTTATAATTTTAATAATCCAATGAACATTATTACCTAATAATTAGGTATAATTACTAATAATTCATCAGTAATATATTGGTTGTTTGATGTTATTATTGTCAATTATATTTGTTTTGATAATAATATAATAATAATAATAGCTTGCACATAGTGTATACAAATAGTCAATAAATATTGACGCTCTGCATGCCAGAGTGGCGGTGTTCATCAATAGTGAGGTTGCGTGGTGGAAATCGTTTGCTGGTAGCGCGACAAGGTACACTCTTGTACCAAGGCACAATGTGCCCAGAATATAGTTACAGTGGCAAAAATGTAAATATGTAAAAATTGTTGACACATTTTCTAAATAATTTAAAATTTTCTTCTTTAAAATGACAATATAAGCATAAAAAAGCGCTAAAAACAAAAATAGTAAAATAGCATCAAAATTCAAAATATGCAAAACTATATAACAAAAAATTTTGTATTTTACTTGCTTAGTTATTTAAAACAAATTTATAGATGTCTCTAGGATCTCTTAAAACAAATAAATCACGAGCCCTGGTAATAAGTTTCTTAATTCTATTTGGAACAAGTCAAGTTTGTCAGATTAGTCATGAATTAAATAATTTTTTTTTTAGTCTTATTATTTTTATCCCAATTCTAAATACAGTAGAGCCTCAATAGAGACTTGGTCTGAATTTGTCTGGACTATTGAGGCTCTACTGTATGTAAAAATAAAATTGTGGAAACAATTTGTTAAAAAGTTTTAGTCATTTTAAATAATTCAGTATTATCTAAAATAGCATATTTTACATTGCACTAATTTTTTAATAAAAGTGATATTATGTTTTAACTACCCAAATTATAAATTTAGTTTTTTTTTCTAAAGATATAGTTGTAAGTTCTCCTAACTATTGAAGTATAGGATAAGTACTGTCCTTACTCTTCGGGTAGACTAGTAACCTAACACGAGTACCCTCACTACGCTAGAATGAACACTGCCTAATTCTACTGGCTCTTATTGCAAACTTTATTATTTTGTTAGACATGGTTCTAAAAGTTAATTTTAATTGGAATAAACTGAATATTCCCTATATATTTATAATAATCTTATTGTGTTCTAGGAGTTTCTACATTTGTCGATTATAAAAATAAAAATGATAACAGTGGTTCAGGTATTAAACATCGTCTCGATCAGCTGGGTGCAAAAGTTGAAAAAACATTTAACAAAAGAGTAATATAAAATATAAAGTACAGTAACAGTAAAAACAATTATTATTTTATCTTATTTTTGTTTAAGGTCCAATATGTTGTATTTATGAACGGTTTACAGAAGACATATGACACTGCTATTGAGCGTAAAATCCCACTTGTTTCAGCCATGTGGATAAAGAAGTGTTATTTAAATAATAAAATATTGGACCCAGTTAATTATCCTCCTTTGAATATTGAAAAATATACAGTGAAGCGACCAGTGAATTATGATCATCCAGTAAGTTTAAAGATTTAACTTATGGTTTTAAATTATTAGTTGTACTTAAAAATATAAAAATAATTTATTTATTTATGGGAAATACTTTAATAATATGTTAAAAGATATGTTATGAAAATATTATATTTTACTGTGAAATAACTTTATAGATTAAATTTAAGATTTAATATGAAATGTAATTTATTTTTATTTTTTTTTAGAAATACAATACATACAAAAAGTTTTTGAAACAACCTCATTTAGATAGTATAGAATTCATAAGACTTAAATATAATATCTTTAAGAAACGTCTTAAAAAATTGTGTATAGAGTATCCTTCTCAAGAAAGTAATGAAAACTGTAAGACTTCCGATACATCCATAACTATAAAAGAACCAGTAAGTATTTTATAAATCATAATTTTACACAGAGGCTTAGAGTAATAAGGTTCTATATCACCAATATTTGAAAAAGTACTTTTATACCCAATTACTAATTTTTATATAGGCTATATTTTGAAATCGGAATAAACCAATTTGAATTATTATTCAATGAGTTACAACGAATCAAAATGGTTTAAATCAATATTAAATGTACGATAGAGATTTTAAAATGCTGAAAAATTTTAATATACTAAGATAAAACCTTTTTACTTTCAGCCTATGACTTATTATTAAAAATTACTGGAATTTAACTTAACCTGAATTAAATTAAATATAATATTATACTTAATAGTAATATAACATACATCTGTGCCTGAGGATCGATTATAAAACTCATTTGAAATGTAAGTAAAAATTAATAGGGTGTGGTAATCGAATATCTATGTTGTATATGCTTTACCGCTTGTTGAATCTATATTTTAAGACCATTGGACAGTATAAATATATATTTATATAGGTACTACAGTAATAACATGATAGTCATGGTTGATTTTGTAATCTCAGTGAAATGCATGTAAACACTAATGAAAATTAATATCTGACTATCTGGGTATGAAACTTTGACCCACCAATTTTCATAAATAATGTAAAAATAATGCAAAAATAATTTTTTCAAATAGTTAAAAAGTATTTGAAGAATTGTTTAAAGAACAAAATTTCAAATGCAAAAATGTCACTCCCGAAGACCATTGGTTATCATATCATTCTTAGCTTTTATACATTTTAATGAACTTAATATAAAAGCAATATAGATGGATGTGGAATTTTTTTTTAATTAGCCTGATTCAAATACAGCAGTAGGACATGTGTTTTCATTGATGAATATTGAGTACTATAGAAATGACAATTTTGTAGTTATGGACGATATTTTATATAAGTTTTGATAACTATATCAAATTTTTGAGATAATGTTTTCAAAAAAAAATAAAAAAATAAAACTTATAGAACTTTCTTGACCAAATATTTGATTGGAAAATGGGATCACGATTAAATCAAGTCTTAGGGTAGAAAAGTTTTTAACAGAACAAATATTACATCTTATATAAAATAAATATAAATATTTTAATAGAATAAATCAAGAAAATGTTGTTAAATTTTTGGATGGTGGAATTTTAAAACTTAAAACTATAGCATAATTAATTTTTTGTCCTGGTTTTTTTTAAATAAAATATGGTAACCTTATGTATACGTTAATATATATTATAGTGAGTACTTGTGACTTTATAATATTATTATATTATATACCCAAAGTCACAATATTATACATTTTTATTATTATACACTTGTTGCAATACATATAAGCAAAATAAAAGTGTATAATATTGTGACAGCTTGTGTATATGTATAATCTGGAATTATGTAAATACACACGTATGTAAAAACTATGTGATAATACAGCTCACTACGTATACACCTTGTTGTGTCGAGACTGTCGACAACAACGCTCACCATCTGTAACATTTTGAACACGACTGGTTTTTGCCAGTTGAATGGACGGTCTTAGCCTGAATAGAGTATAGTTACATTATATTATTCATTATATTTATAAGAATTTTTATAGAGATTCTTTAAAATATGTCTAACGTAGAGCCCAGAATTTCATACATTTACATTTGTTTTAATCATTAAAAAATATGGATTAGCTACACATTTGAATTACATACTAACAAAACCATTTTTATTTATTTATTTACGTATATGGGGTTTATTTTTTAAATATATGCATATTTTTAAAAATATTAATCACTGATTCACTATATATAATGTATATTTTTATTATATGTAATGTGTATATTATATAAATATGCAATTGTTTCTATTTACAAAATGTTCTATATTACAACGAATTTGTTTAAAACAAGTTTTTAACAAATTACGTAAATATGTGAGTACACAACAATCAAATAAGAAAACATGAATTTTATTTTTGAATAATTGTTAGGTCGAGTCATGATAAATATTTATGTGTTTGTAGTGTGTCCGGCATATAATACATACATGTAAATTCAACTAAATAATAAATTAAAAATTTATGTTGTCAACTATTTTCAAAATATATACCTAGATACTAAGATCATATTAATACAATTAAATATATAATTAAAAAAAAAAAAACTTTTATTTCATTAATGAATAAAAAAAATGTTAGGTAAATGGATATTTTAATAGTTTTTAGTGCATAAAAGTTTGGGCTATAGTTATTAGTAGCCTACCTATATAATAATATATTTTAATTTGTTATGTATTTAATGAATATTTATAAAACTCTGTATTTAGGGTGTAATGTGTAGTAATATTGTAGAATAGAGCTAGCACAGCAAAAAGTTAAAATACACTTTGTACACTATCATTATATATACTTTTAGGTATAAATACATTGCACAACTTTCTACCATATTTTGTTGTCTTTATATCTTCGTTTATGTTTGTAATAATGATTATCGATTAATCGATTAAGAAAATTGATATGGTCATTGCTAATCGCGTAATATTGATATGGTTCTTAACTTTCGAATTTTTAAGCTTTAATAAAAATAACTTTTAGTGTAGCCATTACATTTGTTCTTATATCACCACCATTTTTTTTAATTTTCCTAATTACTTTTATGCATTATTATGAAAGATACATAGTAAGGTACACATATATTGATTGATATAAATTTTTAATTTTAAAATTTTAATCATAATAAAAAAAAACGAAAATGTTATATTTATTATTTATATAGTTTCGCTATGCAATTTAATGATTAAATAATATTGATGTTGTAAATACAAATGGTGGTCAGTGGTGGGTAAGTACTTTATTTATCGGATAAGGTACTTGTGATAAATGTATTGAATTTGAAAGCAATATTCTTTTGAAAAAGATTCTAAGTGAAACTCTGTGTAATTTTTATGGTGTCAATATATATAGTGCTATAATAAATATTTTGTGTGCATTTCAAGTTTCTGGAATTTTAATATTCCAATTTATAATAATTTTTGGTCTATTTTATTTTATTTATTATTTTCTAATTTATAACAACTTTTCATGATATATTCATTATAAAAGGTAGGTTTTACAAAATTACTTAGAAAATCAAAAAATGACATCTATAAAGTACCAAATAGAACAAATTTTCTATTGAAAACTTTACCAGAAATCTCTTACATTACTTCTTCTGACCAAAAAAATGTAATCAAAAAACCACATCATTTTAAAACCATAACATTTCCCATTACACTTGGAATTTAAAATTAATATACCTAATATACGTCAAATATTATTCAAAGCTTTAAATCTTCATGTTATATTTATATTATATGGATAGAACTTTAGAATCACTAAAAATAAAATAGTATAGTACATATTCCACATTTTTCAATTATTTTATTAAAAATACAATAGACGGTATCAATTTTCCGCTTACCTAAAATACGCTACTAAATGATTCTTTTAATTTCCATTCATTATTGATTATAATATTTAAAAATAATCTTATAAACAATCATATCTATCTAATGAAATTAAATTTGTGCAATATTTAAAATATACGTTTTCATTATTAAATGTCATGATACTATTATTAATTACCTATTAAATTTTAAATATTTGTATAAAATAGATATTTATGTTAAAATGATACTAAATAAATGTGTTAAGTCATAAAAATTAGTTAAATTATGTTTTAAATATTGATTGAGTTGGAACAGTATAAATTCAAAATGGTAAAAAATTGAATATTGTTAAATAGCTTAATATAAATATATTTTTAATTATTTTTAGGAAGAGCCTGATCAAAAATTTGAAATTATTGACTCCATATTTGATCAATTGTCTGAAGTTTTAAACAAAGAAGACAGTCCAGAGTCCAATGATAAAATTGATGAGCGGCACATACCCAAGTCTATTAAAAGATTAAGTCAGTATCTAGTATCTGATGTAAAGAAAAAACCACTTGAACAAATTATTGACGACTTGAATATAATTGAAGATTATCTAAATTTAAATTCTCGAGCTAGAAAACGACTCCGAAAATATTTATTTTGTTCTAATGAAGAATTAGATGATAAATGTTCATTAGATGACACAAATGATGTTAATAACATCTCATTACGATCATTTAAAAAAACTAAAAACTGTTCTCAATCAAAATTAATTAATAAAAATAAACGAAAAATAGTACTCGATTATGGTGATAGTGAAGTGTTACCTTGTAAAAAAAGTCTAACTAAAACGCTTACTAAAGATACTTCGCTAACAAGCCTAACACCAACAAATTATTTAGATACTTCCAAACTGTTAATGTCAATTTCCTGTACAGGAATGAAAAATAGGTAATATTATATATTTTGTTTTTAACTCATACACTATACATTATTTAACTTGAAATTTTACTTTAAATAGTGATGTAGATATTATAAAACTACATATAAAAGACTTGGGAACATTTGCTTATTGTTCTAAAGTGGTATCTTCAACTAAATACTTAGTTATGAAATCACTGAAAAAACGTACATTAAATATGATATATGCAATGGCTCTTGGATGCTATATTATTTCTGATAATTGGGTAAGTAAGAAAACTTTATAGAAATAGTAGATTTAAGATATAATGAAGAAAGTTTTACTCATTATTTTTTTTTTTTTTTAAGTTTTACAACAATTATATATTTTGATGGTGCAACAGTAATGTAATTTTACTGTAAAAACATGATTTTGTTCTTTCAATTGTGTACTGGTCACCAAAGAATTACTATAGAACCATAATTTTTTTACCAAAATAAACTTTGGTAAATGCAGAGTAATGTTAATTAATGATGATAATTACGAGTATAATATTATATACATTTTGCAAAATAATTTTTGCATAATTACATTTTTTACAATAAAATTACACATATTATAAAATTTACCAATTATTAATTAGTAATTAGTATGGGCCAGAAATGTATATAATTACATGTTGCTACTGAATGGTTAAAATAATTGCTAAAATAGCTATTAATTTTTATTTAGCATATTTTTTATAATTTAGTGATTTATATTTACATTTTTAAAAAAAATTGTTATTCTCTGTGCACAGTAAACATTTTATATTTTATATGTTAATAAATCTACACAATTATTTAATTCACACACACACACATATATATAAATAATAATACATTATAACATTTTTATCAAATAATAATTTAAAATACTTTTTTTTCAAAAAGGTAGAGAAAAATGTGTTTGTTAACAGTACCTTAATAAATTAATAATAATGACTCATATTATATATATATATATACTCTTCAATAAGTATAAAGATAAATATTGATTACATATTTTAAGCACATAAACGTATGTATATTTGAATAGTTATTAATATATTATCTTCCAAGTCTTGATAAGTAATAAATAATAATAATTGAGGCGTGGATTTAAATACAAAATAAATATATTCTTGGGTGGTCTAATGCAATTTTTTCTAATTACAAAATTTGATTTGTTTGCACTTGTTTAAACTATTTGAGTATTTATTTTAATTTTAAAGCATTTCATTTTATAATTTATATTTGGAGTAGAAATTAATAAATATAATGTAAAAATTATAGCATTGAATATATTTTGAAAATATTTATCTTGCTTCGTAATATTTTTATTATATCTATCTCGTCTTACCTGTATAATTTACAATTTTCAGTTTTTATAATATATAGTAATAAATAATATATATAAATATTAGGGTAGTCCTATGAAAAAAATGTAAAAAAATTTTTTTTAATTCCCCTCCTCCCTTAAAATGTTTAAATACCAAAGAAAATCCTACAAAAGAATTTCACAAAAATTAATTTTAACACATGCCACAAGAGCACTGAAATTCTTAATAATAGAATTTTCGTTGAAAACATTATTATTTTAATATGATCAGTTATAACTCTTGAAATAAGAGTTCTACAAATATTTAATTATATTATTTACTAGCTTAAGTGCAACTCCTTTTATACATACTGTTTGTAAGTTTAACATCTTTTGAGTGCAGAACCTTGAATTTTATTCTAATCGAGTGTGACATCTTGTAAGTTAACTTTTATTGAGTATATATTAGTAAAATTACTTTTGCAATTTCTATACATCGCTTTATGTATTTTATTGGAAATAATATTGTTAATTGATTAATTATAAAAATATTCCGACTACGACGAACACTGGCGTTCGCTTTCTAGAATATAGTTGTTCACTCTTTAAGTGTTTCCGACGAATAGGTTAACAAAATAAGTAATCCGAAATTTGATCGAACTTGTAATTCTTGGATTTTTATAAGAACTCAAACCTCGATGTGCTTGGCTCTCGTCTGAGTGTAACAGATTTTACACAACCTCAATATAAATTTGATAAAAATTTTAAGAAACATTTACTGTTAAATATAATTTTGGTATAAAATAAAAAAGAGTATAATGTGATATAGTAGGTATCTACTCCGCACATATAAGAACTAAGAAGTGACTTAAACTTTTCGTTCTTAAATTTTTATATAACCATTGTCATCAGGTCAATTTAGAGTACTAGAGTTTTGTTCTGATACTACCTTGTTGCTTAAATGGAGTTTGTATATTGTCAGAGCAATTCTTCTTCTTTAACAGCTTAGCGGACCATGTAGATCCATTGTTGCCACCACTATTTCCTTCCATCGGTCCCTATCATTCGTATCCTCTATTTTCACGTTTTCATGGATCATTCTTAAATCTTTTTCTATTACGTTCTTCCATCTTGTTTGAGATCTTCCTAAAGGTCATTTTCTTCTGTAACTCGTTTTATAGTCTTTCATTCTGCCCTCCAAACATGTTCAGCCCACTCCATTCTCTTGCCTCTGCTATATGGCAGAAAACACACCAAATAGAAAAGGAAAACGATGGTTTAATAATAAGTGTCGAGAAGCAGTAAGGAAATGAAATGAACTTAAAAATAAGGTGTTACAAAATCCATTTGAAGAAAATAGAATCACATATGAAAATTGAAGAAAAGAAACCCACAAAATATTAAGAAGAGAAAAGAGTATTGATATGAAAAAATAACAAAAATAGAAGAAAACAGAAAAAACCCCAAAATATTCTTTGAAAACAGCAATCAAATTAAAGAAGGTTTTAAACTGTAAGTAAAAATGCTATTAAATGAGAAAGGGGATTTAGTTACGGATAAAGGAGAAATAGTAGAGTTGTTTAAAAAATATTTCGAAACATTATTGAACAGACAAGGATAAGGTAGTGCAAACAAAGACGTGACTTACTACAATGTAGAGCCTGATTGGAGAACCTAAACAGGAAGAAGTAGCAAGGATAATAGGAACACTTAAGAACAACAAATCACCGAGTGAAAACAAAATATCAGCAGAGCTTTTTTTAAAAAAAATATTATATTTATTAATAAAATGAATAAAAAATAAATTATTTAGAAAATAATTGTTTACAATTAATATTTTTATATATTTTTGTACAACTGTTATTTCCAAAGTTATAACTGATTATATAAAAAAATTAACGATTTCAACGAGTTTTCTATTATTATAAAGTTCAGCTCTTGTGGCACATGTTAAAATTAATTCATTTATCTGAATTTTTTTTAGTATTCAAACATTTTAAGGGGGGTAATTTGAAAAAAATTTGAAATCGTTGGACGAACTGTCATCGTTGTGATATCACGACGACGCTCCTCCACAATATAATCCCAATATTATCTTACAATTTATAATCAACATTCGGTAAATACCACCTACCTAATACATAATTAATTGGTTAGTGAATCAATGTTCATGCAGTAGTTTAGACAAATAATTAATTATAGGTCAACACAATTATTTTATTTACTTTTTAATTTGTAATTTTTAAGGGCATTTATTTTTATTTTTTGGAGTGTACCCTAATAATCTCTAATCATTAAAATAAAACTAGTTATGTACATAGTTTTGCAATAATATAATTTATAGTTATTACTTAATATCAAAATAGTATTTATATAGGTTTAAATATTTAAATAAACTATATAAAAATATTCTCCACTTGAAATGTTATACACAAGATACAATTATTTTTTTACAGGTGTATGAATCACACAAAATTGGTAGATGGTTGCCCCATGAACAATATTTGATTTTAGATCTGTCTAAATCTGTTAAGGTAATCATTTTAAAAAAAGTATTTTATTTTATTTTTATTTTGAATATTTATGAATAATTAATGCACATTGAATTTAATTATGTTATTTAAGGAATTTCAAATACAACGCAACACACTTGGCTCATCGGCAAAATTTAATATATTTAATGATGTTGGTTTAATATACCTTGCAAAAACATGTAAACCTTCTGCTAAAACCCTAAAAGAATTGATACATATTTGTGGCGGAACATGTATAAATGTTGAGACTATTGCCAGTGTTGTGATTGGTTCTACACCACATATGAATAATAATATTAGTGAAAAATGGATTTTGGATTGTATAATTCAAGGGTCATTGCTAAATAAGTGTGAGTATATGTTGGTTAATAATATTATAACTCACAATAATTGAGACAATAATCTGCTATATATATATATGTCATCTTAAATTGTTCTTAGTTGATATTTTTACTGTTTATGATAACTATTGAATTTTTTTTTTGATCATGTTAAACCTACTATTCTTTAGTAAAAAAACTTTTATAGATATTTGACATCATTTTATTTTTTTTTTTTTGTATTAAATATAATTTATTGTCATTTTCATATTAAGTTAAAATTACATTTTTTTCTATTGTTTATTTTTAAGTATGTTTGTAATAAAACAATTAGTTTAATTTTTTTTTTTTTTTTTAAAATTTTCCAAGGATTAAATCAATATTATATTTTTTTTTAAATATATATTCTGTATAACAATTGATGAATTTGAAAGAAATTACTCATTTATTTTAATTTTTAACAGTTATAAAATATTTTTTTTTTATGTATATAATACAATATTTTTAATTTGAAAATTGTGTTTTTTGATTGGGTATAAAGATTTCAGGTTGAATGAAGTATTATCATTTAGCTACACATCCATCCATAGACTATTATTTAATGACTACATATAAACAATTTCATTTATTTTATAAAATAAAGCATATTTATAATTGTCCCATAAATTTACATTTACCCCATATTTTGGGGGCAAATGTAAACAAATATATCAGTTTGTATACATTGGATAGGATTATACTTCAGGACAATATTAGAAACAATTTATCAATAGTTTACAATTTGTTTGCACTATTTAAGTATCACACATATTTACATTTACCCCAATTTTAATACTAGAGCTGGGGTAAATGTGAATAATCTATGACATGTTTTGAATGCGCATGCGTTGAAGATATCTGGGCATACTTAAAGAATACTAAGTCACTACTTGAAAGGTCTTCTGGTATACTGTTTGTTGTAGTCTTTTCTCCAGTTATAATTTCTGATTTTTTTTTAAACAGTTCAACACGTGCAGGTGCTTTTAAAAATACTTTTTTCATATTTGCGATTAGTTCATTGATTTAAAAAAAAAGAGAACGAATTTTTTCTGCTGTTCTATGAAGTCTATGAGCTAGGCAAGTTACGTGGATCATTTTGGAGTAAAATGCTTTTAAAGCCTTTGTTGCTTTTACTGTATATGGCATCCGTAATGAAAAGCAGTACATCATTGGGTTGAATACCATTGGCCCATAAAGAAAATTATGCTTTATCGAACAGTTTACTAATTGTGGAATAATTAGCTTTTTCTAAAACATTACATGCAAGTAAAAATATTTTACCGTGTTTATAAAATTAAAAATAATCGAAATATGAATATGTTTTTAGTTAGGTTATAATATTAACATTTTTCTTCAACATATGCATTATATTTTTGAAAAATGCTAAAATATGCATAATAATTCAAAATGTTCCAAATATTCAAAAATATGCAAAATCAAATTTTGTACACCAATTCATTAGGCTAAGATTCAAATTTGTATCTGACCTAACTACTTTCTTAACTAATAAATACAAATATGCAAATGCTTATAATTCCAGGCTCTAGTTATGTATATAGTATGTAGTAGATAATATAATTATAATAATATAAATGTATTGTGTAATATAACGCATATCTGTCCAACTGATAACTGTGGATATGGGACTAACTATATAAAAAATAACAGTAGTTTACTACACCATATTCGGAATATGTCAAATAAGCATTTAATGTTTACTTTATACATTTATTACTATATCTAATCTAGAGTATGACAATAATATTTATTTACTAAATATACAGAGTAGTATCTTAAATTACAATTTCAGCAAATATTTTTCATAGACATGTATTACAATGCAATTATTATCAATTAATTAATTTGAAATTAACCAAGGATGTGTACGTTTATTTAATCTTCATGGGATTAGCACAAACAAACAATAAAAAAAAAAAATATAAATATATATTTAAAAATTAATTATATACATACATGTAATTATAGAACAATATTATAAAAAGGCAAGTTTATAGATTTCTTCCGCTTTCGTTTAGGTACACTTTTGTTAATAATTGTTGTTCTCTACCCTCCAAATTCTAGTTTATCCAACTAATCCAAATGGAATAATTCACTATCAAAGGATATATAGACGAAATAGTAAAGTCCTTAATGCAAATAATGGGCGTAAAAAAAAACGTAAAAATACGGGCGTACTTTTAAAAACTTATGTAATAAATGTCTAATAATAATTATACGTAATATGTACTTGAGTGTTTCGTATAATATAATATACTTATACAGTTATTTTACATACACTTTTATCTATTTGGAAAATAATATTGCACAATAAATGAATTAGTAATACTCAATCAACATACAACGCGTCTTTTAGTAATGAATTGAAAAATACTTTTGATTGAAGTTGTTATATGAGCTCTTGAATCGACCAAATGGAGGACCCTATTAAGATCAATGTCCAAATAGAAATATATAATGTGTTATAACTTATAATGATAAAATAATAAAAAAAAAAAAATGAAAAAAAGTACAAAAAATATATTTGAGTAAAAAGATTCAAACCCTACGCTACATACTATTGTATTCAACAATTTTGTGTCGACATCTTCACTCTACGCCGTTCATTTTTAAGGGGTTATATATAGCAATATTTAACAAATTATAAGAACAATTTAAAAATGTTTAAATACATTTTAAAAGTAATCTATAAAGATTCACGTAATATTACCCCCTTTTATTCTTGTATAATCACAATATTTGTTTAAAAATATATTTACGAAAAACACAATTTGACCAGCTCTTGTTGATTTATAGTACCTTCTATAATATATACTTTTTTTCAATACATCGTTAATAATTTTTGATAGGCACTCAATTATTTTTAGTCAATGACAACTAATAAATATTATTTACTACAGTATTACCCGTCGGTCGAATGTAAGCGACGATTTTTTTATCTTACTATTATGTACTGTATCTATTTAACCAATGAAAAAAGCAGGGAGTCATAATGGGAATGAATCCTGGTTCAAAACTCGCGTAACCCGCAAATTTATTAAAACCATGTTAAACTCGACTAAAACGGAAATCGTTTTCAAACCCGTACCCGAAATTCTTTTTAAAATTTGGACAATGAAAATCGATAATTTTTAAAATGTAATATTTTTATTTTTATAGGACTACAGCCTTATATTTATATTTTAATAATAACAGGTTAATCTAATCAACATTTCATTACAACAATATTTATTGAATCCCCATAAAAACAAAAATATTTTGAACCTGAAACTTAAAAAATTAACCCCAAAATTTGAAACCGTATTTAAATCCGAAGACCCTTATCCGAACATTTTTATAACCTGTTTTATAAATAATTAAAAAATTAATAATTATGAATTATTCAATTAATTATAAAATTATTTAAATATAATAATTCAACACTCTATGAGTCTTAAGTGTTACATTAATTTCTTATTTTGTACCTGCTATCAATATTATTAAGTATTCAAAATATAAATTTTAATTTAATTATTATTATAAATTAAAATTAAATTGAAAATATTAATGAAAGGATTTGCTATGTTCATTATTTCTTAGGTATTCACTATACCAATAATCGTAGATTGCCTATACCTACATACAATATAATATTATTGCTTTTTCCTCTCCTGGTATATTAAGCGCTCGAACACGTTTCATTTTATCTTCATTGTTCATAATTAGGTATTATATAAATAATTGTAATTAAATGAAAAAAGATAAATTATACTATGAACTTGGAACTATATAACTAATGATAAAATTATAAACTATAGGTAATTCTTTATCTTTTTCAAAATCCCAAATATTGCTATCACTTATAATCTCGAAATTTTCACTGATATGAACATACACATAGTGATAAACATAATTATTAATTCATAAACTTTTACTTGGCTAAGAAACACATAAATATTGTTTATGCAATACATACTTTATGTAGTACATAAAATTAGTTATGGGCTACATAAATAAGTTATAGGCCATTTAACTATGGGACATTTAAACAACGATATCATAGATAATACATTATCTATGAACGATATGTAACATATGATATCAGGACTATGTATATGGGCATTAGAATATTAATATCAATAATAGCCCGCATCGTTCCTAATGCATTCCGTATACAACATCCGAACGATTGACCATGTGGTTGTTGCCCGTTGGGCTCGTCTTTGTTTCTTGCCGTTGTCGCGAAATTAGTGAATTAATTAATTAATTCATCTTACAATATAGTTTTTTTTCGGGTTTGTACATTATTATTATAATATTTAATACGAAATAACTAGTGAGCTCATGTAGGCATCGGGCATTGACGTTCGCTGACAGTGAAATCTTCAATTATTCGTGTTTGGTCTTGCATTTTTGTCAGACAAGTAATGTATTAATGTTTTACATTTTTATGGCATTAAATTTATAATACATGAATATGAGTATAACAGCTTAGACACACAGTACTCTCGGCAATACAATACATTGCCTGGGCCCGCACAGAGTAAAGTACTCTAAATAAATAATTTTTTATTTAAATTACAGATTGTATTTATATCTAATTTTCTAATGGTACCAAATATGTAATAACATTATGCCCTAATTGGTGTATGCACGCACCGCAAAATGCAATGCAAGGAATGCATGTGGGAATGAAAAATTACAAACACTCAATATTGGAATGTCATATTTTGCCTCCGCATTCGTCAGCAATACGATATCGCATTGCACCGCATCGTTTAAATAACAAAATTGTTTGTTTTACCACGCATGCATCATGCATTTTTATTGCAGGCAACTGATTATTATAACTATATATTATTATTATTGTTATAACCATATGTAAAAATGGTATGTGTTTTCAGCTTCAAAATTTGACACATATGTGGAGACCGCATGCGAGCAAATATTGTATCGCACATAGTTTTTGAGTTGCAATGCGTGCACACACTAGTTCAGACATAGCATAATGGTGACTCAGGTATTGACTTAGTGGCATACTAAGGGCATCATTTTAGTTTATTGTAGGACAACATTCTACCCACATTAATATAGATATGCTCAATGTAGTAAACTATAAATTCCTGCGAGTCATTGCAGTAGTTCATTTTAACCATACAAACAAATAAAATTAATGTACATATGTATATTATATATATTTTGACATTAAGTTAATGTTGACTTTGAAAACATTTTATTTTTCAATATGATTGAATGAATGAATTTTTTCAATAATACATTGATGCTACATGTAAATTCCTTCAAAAATAACTACTAAGAGGTATATCTGTTATTTTCCATGTGTATACCTTTTTATTTGTGACAAATACACCATAAAAACACTGTACAAAACACGTATAAATTTTATTTTAATCTAAAATATTCGACGCAATTGACTAACACTGATATCTAATGAATAGTATGGTAGAACAAAAAAATGTGGCAGCTACATTAAAATTAGAGTTTGAACATCTATTTACCAAACTTGAAAAGGAGAATATTTTTAAGAAAATTTCATTTCTTTTTTAAAAAGTAAAAAAAATATAGTTAATTAACTCAAAATGCTGAAACTTCTTTTTGTTAGACAATATTTTGCAAAATAATATGCCATTGTTTCAAAAAGTCATATTTTCATAATATTGGTATTAGGTATTAATAAGTAATTTTGCTGTATATATTGTCCATTAGATATATGTAGATAGTGTATGTAGGAATAACATAATTAAAAGTGCACCAAAAGTATAAAGATTTTTTTCTTTTGCAACAATATTATTGGTTAACACATTTTTTTCTAGATTTTTGAAGGTGTGACCCTTCTATAGTATCACATAATAATTATGTATTTATTAATTTATTTTTATTTTTATTTATTTTTTATTAAATTATTTATTTAAGGGAAATAATAAATTGAAGTGTTGTCATTTTAATACTTAATAGACTATTGAATAATTTATTATAAATACATTTTTAATTAAAAAATGAATTAGTTTAATGTAATAGGCACCCTTAAAAAATAAAAATGAATAGGTATATATATTATAAAATATAACAATATATGTAAATAAAATTAATATATATTATAAAAAAATGGGCTCAGAGTCATAAAAAAAAGATTATAGGTAACAAATAATTTCAACTGTAAGTTGATCAGGTTACCTTTTTTATTTTATTTTTTAATAGCATATAATTATTATTATTATTATATCTTATTTTAATTTTTAAAATCTCCCAGCTTAAGATGATGTGATACCTGTATTTGCTGTCTCTGTCTAATCTACTGATAATGTACAAAATTTACGTTCAGCATTTCCATCACAATTCTGCAATTTTTAATATCAGAGTAATACCCAAATTTTAATTTTGAAAAGATATATAATTATTATTAAATCTGAATAATTTAAATAGATATATTTTTCTTTAAAATTAAAATATTGTAAAAAATAAGTTGACAAAACATAGATAATGATCATGTCTATAAATTTGGTAATAGGTTAAATTATTCTAATATTAGAAATGACAGAGTTGTGATGGAAATGCTGATCGTAAATGTAGTATATTATCAATTAGTTAGATGGTGAGAGTTAATGCGGGTATCACATCCTCTTAATAAAAATAATTATAAATACTAATATTATAAAAAATATATTATTTTATAATCTTAATCATCGTTATATGCATGGGGTACATAAATACCCCATTTATAATTATTTATTGCATAACTAATTTAGTATATGGAATTTTCTGTTTCAATATCCTCGAATAACATAAAAATAAAGGTGAGGTAGAAGTGATTGGTAATTAAGAGGAGAAGGTAAAATGACAGTATCTAAATAAAAAGTTTCATCTGTAATTAGTTAATTAGAATATACTTCATTAGTGGAAAAAATTGATAACCATTTTATTTTTTTATTGATTACTCAGGCACGTATTCAGAATTTAATTTTGCGAGGGCCTATTTAAAAAAATATGCAAACATTATTAAAAATGTTTTGTTGTTAGTAGGTATATAATATTAATAATATAAAAACCAAAAAAAAAAAAAAATTATATGTCAGCTTTTTTTGAGAAATTACTCTGATTTCCCTATAAATATTTCTAATTATATAATTATATATAAGAATAAAAATATAAAACAAATAATTTGAGTAGAACACTGAACTACGAGCAGAGTTCAACCTACATATATGGAATACAGTTGTAATTTTTAAATGAGCTTCCTATAAAATTCATGCGCTTGTCTCATTGTTTAGCAGAAGGCTTAAATATATTAAATATAACTTGTGTAAATTATTGACTTGAAATTTTTGGATGGACCATGGAACCCTCCTTATATATGCCACGGGCATAATATGATTTATATAAATAAAGAATATAATTAATATAATATATCTATAAAAATTGCTGTTACGTATAATATGTACTGTGTAACATGTATTATACCCCTAAAATGTATTTACATACAATCTAAATCTAATGATTTTAATTTATTATAGGTAAGATAAAATTATGCCTAGAAACAACTCGAAATATACTACAAAAAGGTGTTCAACAAGGCATGGAATATATGAAGCTAGTTCAAGGTTTCCGAAATCATGGTGTGACTATGATTTAAAAATAAATCCATATGTTCGTTCTCGGTAATTATTGTCAATAAATAATTTATTATTAAAAATACTCTTTTTTACATCATTTTTTGAAGTAATCAATACACACTCACACACATAACTGAAGGAGTTTTATGAAGGAAATTTAAAGTAAATATTTAGAAAAATTAAAATTAAACAATATTGAAAGATGATTAAATATCTCATTAATGTTATTTACAAGTGTCATATTATTCATAATACTACATAAAAATGTTGATATTTTTCAATCAAACTACATTTTGCTCTATATTTGAGTTTGATCAAAAATTGATATAAAAATAAATACATTTTAGTACTACATAAATTATGAAAACTTCAATTGTATTTCAATTGTATTAAATCTTCAATTTTAAAAATTCTCATTAGTTTTGAAAAAATGTACGCTTGGATATTTTCAGTGTTGGGTAAGTTACTTTTAAAAAGTAACTAAGTTACGTTAGTAGTAACAAAATTAAAAGGTAACTAGATTACTTTTTTGTTACTTGAATACAAAAGTAATGGTGTTACATTACTTTTTCAATTCAAAAGTAGTTACTTACAATGATGTTACTTTAAACATATTTTAATATGTAAAAATAATAAAATAAAATGTCAGATATCTTTATTATTTTCTGATAGTCGTCAGTTATAAAATTATAAAATTCCGGGTAAAATTCAATATCACGCCCACTCCAACTTACCTATATAAAATCAAACAATCGTTAAAATATCTACTTTTGTAGATATGTTGGGGTCATTGGCAATTTTCAGACAAATTTATTAGAATGAATTGTATTTTTTATTTATAAATATGTAATGCGTTATTTTACAAAGTTACTTACAGATAACTAAAATAGTTACTTGTACGTTACTACAAAAATTAAATAACGAAGTTACTCGAAAAAGTAACTATGTTACAGTAACGAAAAACGTCCATTACATTACTACCTAACACTGGATATTTAAAATATTTGTTTAAAAAATGTGTTCAATTTTTCAATCTCATTTTTAAGAGAGGAGCTATAAATATAGGATTTGCATGTTTTAATATGTTTTAATATTATTACTGTTAAATAGATATGAAGAATATTTTGGACGATCTGATATAATGGAAATGAATAACGAACCTAAATACAAATTTCCTATATCAATTCCAAATGAAGTGTTAGAAAAGATTGTTCGCTACTTTGATGGTAGGACTATGCTGAAATTCAAAATGTTATCAAAGAGGTGTAGTGGTATTGTATATAATTCAGTAACTTACAATAGACTTTGGAAGCACATCTGTTCCAAAGAAGTGCCAGCAAAGGACTTGTCTGTGCTGTATGAAAAAAATTATAAAAATAATGTTGACATAGACTCGCTTTCAGAACATCAGTACGAAAAATTATATCGACAATGGATTGGCTGGCAAGCAACTAATTTTAACATAAAATTTATGTGCCAAAAGAACTTCATGAGTTCTAATGAAATTATTAAGATTCTTTGTCACAAAAGTAAGATTTTGGTTGTATTCCCAAATTGTACTTGTGTATTTTCAATTTTAATAACAGACAAGATAAAACAGTACTATAGAGAAATCGATAATGAATCTTTAACCACGGAAAATGAATATGCTGCCTATCCAAAATCAATATTAATAATATCAAATCAACAGCATCATTATGTACACATAAATATCAACGAAGAAAATCCAAATGATAGAATATGCCCAGGTTTTGATGATTGTCCATTCAACATGATTAATAGAGGATATAATGGGGATAATTGTAGACCACCTATCCCTCATGAACTTATTACTATAATACCTGACTATACTATTAATATATGCTGTTGGATAAAAGAAAATTGTGCACCTCTAAGAAATAAACATTATTGTAATGAGGATGTACATGATATCAAAGAATACACTTTGTATTCATCAGTATTGCATGGGATAATTATTGATAAGATGTCTGATAATTGTGTTCAAGTTCACAAATTTGTCAATCAAGTAAATGTTGTAATTCGTCCATGGTTAGAAGATAAATACATCGAACCAACTGCTATTTACATATTTTTAAACATTTTGTTTGTGGGTACTTGGAATGGTTACTTGTTGGCCTATCGTTTAAAAACTTGGGATGATATATTCAATATTAAAAAAAAGAACTTGTTGTTAGAAACCCAATTGAACATTGGGAAAATTATATCGCTGGATGTTATGAATACTGATTATATTAAAGCAATAATAGCTGCCTCAATCTCGGGTATTGTTTGGATTAAATTCAATTAGATTGTTGATATATAAATTTTTAATTATTTTAAACATGATTGGGATAGTACATATATTTTAAAAAGATTCCGAGTTTATATTTTGATTTAAAGTATAAATGTATAATTCATACTCCAATTTTATTTTAATCTGTACATGTTGTCTATTGACGTTCACATGTATACACATAATATATGTGTTTTAAAAACTTGTGTACAAATAAGGATCATAACTATTGTTCAACTATTAAATAGTTAAAGAATTATTCTTATTTATTTACAAGTTTTTAAAATACATATATGTGTATACATGTAAATGTCAATAGATGACAAGTACAGATTAAAAAAAAATTGTATGAATTGTACATTTAGTTTTTGAATCAAGATATACCTTTTTTAAATGTATATACTATTCCCATAATGTTTAAAAAAATTGGTATATCATAACCGTGTATCATAAATTTATAAGAATGTTTTAATATTTTAAGTCTACTTAGCTTACTGTTTACTTTATTGTATAATATTGTGGAACATAAATTAATTTTTGTATTATAAAAACACATTTTGAATAATTATATTTTTTATTCTTTTAATTATATTATAAAATTAATTTTTAAAAATAATTAGAAGTTAGAATAATTAAGTGAATATTACATTTTCAGATCTTGTATCATTGTTTATGTCAATGTTTTAATATTGTAATATTATATTTGACTTAATTGCATAATATCGTGAAATGTAAGTTATTGTATAAGTTATGTTGAGTTTAATAAAAATTATATTAACATAAAAAGTTTGAGTGATTAAATCTTTATTTTTTTTTTAGCTATAATATAAGATTTTTTACATATTATGATTATAAACTAGAATAACATACATTTAAGTTACTATTCCATTTTAAGGTCTTAATAATTAGTTATAATATTATATGTTGTATAGTGTTAACATAAAGACAAAAAAAAATTGGTATATCATAAATGTGTATCATAATTTATTAGAATGTTTTAATATTCTAAGTTTACTTAGTTTACAGTTTACTTTATTACATAATATTGTGGAACATAAATTAATTTTTGTATTATCAAAAGCACATTTTGAGTGATTATAATTTTTATGCTTTTAACTATATTATAAAATTAATGTTTAAAAATAATTAGTACCTAGTTAAAATAATTAAGCAAATATGAAATTTACAGATTTTGTATCATAGTTTATGTGAATGTTTTAATATTATAATATTATATTTGACTTAATTGCATAATTTTGAGAAATGTAAGTTATGTTGAGTTCAATAAAAATTGTAATAAGTTTGAATGATTAAATCTTTTATTTTTTTTACTTAAATAGAATTTCTAAACAAAAATGGTCAAATATTTTTGATCAGGGCAATATATTGCTATAATTAGTATTTTAAGCAAATTTCATGACTATTTTATATTTAAATAACATAATTGATATTAATATAAAGATAATGAACATTAAATATTTATATTTTGTCATATTGTTATATTCAAGTATTATATGGTAATGAAAATGTATTATTTGTAAATATCAATTTATAAACTAGTGAATCAGTACGGAGTTGCCCCCAAGTTCTGATTGAAATGTATGAGTCAGTAAATTAACCAATATATTTTGAGAATTAGAAATCAAAAGGGAGGTAACAACATTTATCAAACTTATATTCATTACATTTCAAAATGCACTTTTTATCACATCATTCTTACGAATATTTTTTACATGTTCTGATCAGACGGAGACTGGTTGGGGTGATGGGATGTTATTAGCATTCTTTGCCATGAATCATTTTCCACTTCAGATTCTAAAAGGGCAAGATTAAATAAGTAAAAAAAAAATCTAGCCCTATATTGAGGAACTTGTAGATTGAGAACCACTGTTTATAGGAAAAAGTGTTAAAGATATTTTTTATGTAGAATTTTATAAAGGATTATTTTTATATAAAAATATTGCAAAATAGTCACCATTTTGCAGTAAAAATAAAAAAAAAATCATGCTCTTTAGGGGATTTCGAGGTGCCAGCACAGCCGGAAATTCATTAAAATTCAGGTGAGCTAACATTTTTAACATCAATGTGAGCCTTGAGGGCCTTGCCCTCACACCCATCACCACACTGATAAAAATTACTGTTCAAAATCCACATTTTTTTTTACATTTACATATAACAATACAATTATAATAATTAAATGTAGTTTTATTTTTAAAGTTTAAATCAATATTATAATTTAATTTAATTTCATTCATTTTAATATTATTGTTCTATTTTTTCAGCAAATTTATCAATAATTTCTGTTGTTTATATTCTTTTCAATATTATTATCATGAAGACTAGATATAAGGAGACCGACTTCACCACATTTACATCGCCCATTTATTTCTCCACCAGCTGCGTGGGACGATTCCGAGGCAATTCCCTTTGAGGAGCAGCCTAGTAATATGTAGATGCTATCTAGGGAGCAGCTTTGGAATGAAAAATGTTTAAAAAATTTAAGAGCAAAGATGTATATTTGCGTCTTATTTTAAACATAACTTTTTTAGCAAAGACGTATAAATACGTCTTTTACAAAATATAATTGCAAATTCAATTAGATAAAGACTTTTAATTATAAATATTCTCATTAGTATTTATATTTTATGACACTTAACGAAAACGAAATTTTTAACTTTTAACTAAAACAGTATCTACAAATATAATAATGACATAATTAAATTTGAATATTAAAAAAAAATAATAATAATAATAAATTCTAATCTTTGAATATAATAAAACAAAACACTAAATAAATATTACATTTTGTTTTTTTCATTTTGTCGATGTTCTTTTCTTGATTTAATATGTTTTTTTACAATGGCAGTCTTTAAAACATGAATCGAGGCATAGGGCTTTTCCACATTCTTTACACTCATATCTGGTATCTTTTCGAGATCTAGTACCTAACATTATATTATTATGAAAGTGGCATTTTCTCTGAATATTTTTTTTTTATCTGACGTTTTAATAAGTGAAGGAAAATACCGAGCTGTTAATCTTAGTGGGTTATCTGATAATACGTTATGTATTTTATTTATTTTCGGTGTACTATAATGCTCAAAAATTTGTTTTATCAAATGTATCCGAAAATTTGATAATTGAAATTTTTTTTTTAAATTACTAAATATTATTCCGGAATAATAAATGAAAAAACATTTTTTATACTACTTTACGGATTTTCTTACAGTTCCATTGAAACTCCTCATTATGTCATTTTTGTCAACCAAACCCATATTCTTATTGTAAGCAAGTATACAGTTAGGTTTTAAAGTACTTTTATTTTTCAATTTTTTCATTTTATGGTTATGTATACTCGACAACATTATCACGTCCCTCTTATCCTTCTATTTAAGAGGCAAAAGTTTAGATTTTTTTTGTAATGCTATAAACACATTCTCCAGGTTTTAATTTTTGATGTAACTTGGGCATACTTTTTCTATTCATTTTTACTGTTCCACAGTCTCCTGTTATTTTCGAGATAAATATTTAAAAAGGGTAGGAGACGTATACTCGTACTAATTATCCAAGCATATTATATGACCTTTATGAAAATACGCTTTTAACAATGTAGATACAACAGAACCTGAAATTCCTAAAGATTTAATTAAGTCTATTTGAGTTTGAGCTCCAGTATAAACTAAAAAATCTAAAATGTACCCCCGATTGGCAGTCACACAAAACAAATAACTTTATTCCAAAGCGATGACGTTTAGACGGTATAAATTATTGTTTAAAGCTTAAACGTTCTTTCCATTCTACAATGATTTCATCTATACCTACACAGTTTCTGGCCCGAAGAAAAAGAGTTTTTAATTTTTTTCTGAGAGTCTCGACAATTAGTTTAATTTTATAAAGTCTATATCCTTGAATTTGATTAAAATTGTCATTGAAATGGAGTAACTTTAGAATTAACAAAAATCTATTTTAAGTCATAATTTTTCCAAAAGCTGGAGTAGACAATAAAAATGATGTGAACTAATAATTTTTATTTTATTTTTTTCACGTGGGCCATGAGTAGACAAACTGCTAAAAATGTATACATTTCATTGACGTTCTTATCTTTCAAATATTGTAACTTAGATTTATTTTTAAAAGTAAAATTAGCTTGTATAAATTTGAAATATTTGTTAGTTTCTTCTACAATATGATCAACAAAATATTCATCGAAAATAGCTTTGAAAATATCAAATTTTTTTAAATTGTTAGGTATATCATCTAACATAATTCCCGTCTTTGATGTATCAAATATACATTTTTTCGGTTGAAAATTTGGTAAAGAAGTTTTGTTGAGTATCCATTTCTCAGAAAAAATTTGTACATCGGATTTTTTCGGTGGTGGTGAAGAGGTTTGTAAGTCAGATAGTCAGAAGATGAGTGTGGCAAAATGTTTGCAGGAGGTACTACAACTTGGTCATCACAAACTATTGGCATATCATTAATATTAAACGAACTACTAGTGGTTTGATTAAATTGCTCTTCGTTTAAAATATTAAAAATGTTTTTTCTCAAACTATTAAAAAAATTAGGTACCTTGAAGTTCTGAATCTGATGAAGAATCGTCCAAATTATCATCATACCAATCACTTTCATCGCCGGATTCATTATTAGTAATTAGCTCTGAAATTTCTTTTTCTGTAAGACTCAATTATATAATATGTATATATAACACAAAGTAAAAATATATACGAAAAAAAAACGAAAAATCTAATTGAAACATTTTTTATTTATTTGATAAAAATGATCCGATGTAATATACATAGAACACACATCGTCAAGCTCCTTAGAATTACACTAGCATAAGCAATATAAACAACGACAAAAAAAAAAAAAAAATTACAGAGGTATTTACAATTAATATGATTACCATGGATACAAATTATAATAAATTATTTGGTTAGAATTCAGCTTCATAGATAGCAGTACATATATTGTTATTGGTATTTCACTGTAATTTATTCAGATAAAACAATAATAAAATTATGATGAACAAAACAGAGTTGGAGGGAAAAACGTATATATGCGTCCATGCTCTTTTTGACAAGACATTTGAAAACGTATATATATACGTCTATGCTGTTTAAAGGGTTAACTCATATTAGATACGAGACTTTTTTACATTTATAGAAGTATAACTACAAAACTAAAAGTTGTATTGAAATCATAATTACACCATCGTATTCAGCGCAAATTAATATTTAAGAATAAATTACAAAACCAAATTAATATTATTTATTTAAGTAATAAATTATACATGTATATACAAATTTAAGTACCTATTTTAATCATTTATGAATTCAATGTTCTAGGATTCTATGTATTTTTAGTATCATTAAAATTATAATATATATTATATTATTATCACAAAATAATATTCTATGAATAATGTTATAATAATAAAAAAATCATTTTTTTTTTTTCATGTTTTCGCATATGGTTTTTCCGACCGTCCCTATTTCCCTTAATTTCTTACAGTTTTGAATGTTTTAATGGTTTGACGTGTTTTTATTACGATCAAAAGGCCACTTGATACATTCATCATTTGATAATAATAAAATTACAAATTATAAATTACATTATAATCTATTTAGCTTAATTTCTAGTTTAGAAAAATCTACACTGGAATCATTGAAAAATGAAGAACTTGATATGGATATATTATATACTTTTACGTTAACGATAAGCAATTGTTCGATTTTTTTTTTAATAGTGCGCATGTGTTATATAGTAAAAAGAGCCAATTATAAAAATACTATGGCTAGTAAAGAAATACAGGAAAGTATCCAAATTCTAAAGGCTTGTTTTATTTATTATATACTTGGAAGTTATACTAGTTTTCCTTTTTATAACTTTAATATTAAGTAAATATTATATTTAACATTAGCTTAGAAATATGGGAATAATTGAAAGAAATATTTATTGCTTTACACAAACTATGGTCTGTGTGAAGCATTTCATCATACTGATGTTCAACAAAGTGCTGAATTTGTTGCGCTTGAAATGTTGGTAAAATAAATATGGGGTTAATAGCTATAGGTAATAATAGCTTTAGATATTTATTAAATGAAACCTATTAAAAATAATCTATTGCATCTTACAAACACTTACAAAAGTTATAAAATAATTGCAGTAAACTTTATGCAAATCTAAATTAAAGTTTAAACAATAATAATTAACCATTAAAATTAAGATTTTATTTATACTTGAACATTATTATTTATAAATTTAAAATTAGCCAAAAAACTTAATTAATATTTTGTATTTCATAGGTACCTATTTAGTTCTAATATATTAATTCTAAAAATCTGCAATAGTATAAATTATATTTATAGCAGATCACCGAATACATCTAAGCGTGTTGACAATTTATTATAATAATATTAAGTATAGGTACTGCAGCCTCACCGGTAGGTGTAGACGGTATATAGTATAAAAATATAAAATAGCACTGACAGTTTTCAATTTAATAATAAAATAATTTGTATATATAAAATAAAATCATAGTCGGGATCAAAAAAGTATGGTTTTTATTTTAATTAATGAAATAGTGAATATATTATTACATTATTTGTATGTAATAAATATAAATACTATAGTAGTATATTAAATAGTAAAATATATATATAATATAGTCAAAAAATTATATTGTAATCATTGCTATTATAATTTTGAGCATAAGTTCTTGTCTTCATAAATAATTAAAATACTTAATTTTTTTAATTATTTGTATAATGTATATACATGTATAATTTATTACGTAAATAAATAACATTAATTTGGTTTTGTAATTTATTCTTAAAGATAAATTTGCGCTGAATACGATGGTGTAATTATAATTTCAATACAACTTTTAGTTTTTTAGTTATAATTTTAGAAAGGTAAAAAAATTGAGTCTGTCCCTATCTAATACGGGTTAATCTTTCGTAAATAGTGCCTTGGAGTCGACCGCATGCAGACTGGTGGAGAAATAAGTGTACGATGTTTTGTAGAACCAATTTTTATGCAGGCGGCAAACGGAGTTTGGTCTTCTTATCTCTAGTATTTATGATTATTATACTTATAATTGCATCATAATATTGTGTTATTAAATCTGTAACAATCACGGATTGTGATATTCGGCTATATTTATTATTTTGGTATGGTCAGTGGTTATATCTATTGTATATTTTTAACGATTCCTTTCATAAAATAAATGATCAAATTTTTTCAAAAATAGCAATGAGTCCTCAAATATCCGAAATGAAAATGGGGAAAAAACATAACATCATTTATGACATAAAATTTTTTTAGGAAACTAATGAAATATCTGCTTATGGGTGCCGGGCTCTAATAAAATTGGAGAGACTATAAAATATTGTGACACTACTTTCTATTACCCATTTTAGATTCCAAAAGACCAAATTTCTTTAATTTTTTTTCCTTAATAGTCCATTTTTCTTCCAATTTCACTGGCTTATGGAATTGAAAACAATTTTATGTTTTGTTAAAAATTTGATAAAATTTTAACAATGCATTACATTTACATAATAATAATAATACATGCATTACAATTTATTAGATATGATCACAACGAATAAGAAACAACAAGAAATAAATATCAAATTTTTAGCTGGGAGTGAAAAAAGAAAAAAAAAAGGTTATTAGGTCAAGTGAAAAATTCTAAAATGTGTAAGTGGTACTCTGATATAAAATGGCTGGAAACCGCTAGTCTAGACCGTTCATAGATAATTTTCTATATGTGTTTAATAATACATTTTTTAAAAAAATACTACAGTTACTAGTCATTTTTGGTAGTATCTTCTATAACAAATTTTTTTTTAATAATTTAACATATTTGTTCCAAATAGTTATCAAGTAGTTAAATGGACCATACAACTGAAAAGTAGTTTTTTCATTTATTGAATAAAATTATGTTACTAAATTAGACTAAAATATATTGATATCTCAAAAAGATGTCTACGACAATTATTTAGCCATGTACTTACACGCATTTGAAATATAAGCGTGACGTCAAAATTTCGTCGCCGTCGCGTATTCCCTATACCACAGCATGTAAATATTACAACTCGCGATGTTTAAGAGCTTATAGTACCCGTAATATTAATTTTTTTGATTTAGACTATAAAAACATTTTTAAAGCTCATAAATTTATCTTTAATTTAGTATCAATATACAAAAAATATATTTATGTGATTATGTTTAAAATAAAAGATGAGTTTTTATTTTTAGATTTTTTTTCAACGTAGGAATAAATAAATATGAAATAATACCTCTATAATATTATCATCTAGATCTATTAATATATTTGTTTGTGTTTTTTATAGACTTATTGTATATTACTTTTAAATACAATAATATCATAAATGTCATCACTTTATCCGTTTATAAGAACTATTTTTAAATATTAGGATGATATCTACTTTAAAATATAATTTACTTTATTGTTTAGCATGTGGTTTATAAGTTATAGTAGTTGAGAATTTACATACCGCGCGTGTGTGTTTTGTAACACGCAGCATTTTGTTTTAGTATTCGTTAAAAAAAAAAAAAACACAATTTTAAAATGTTGTACTCAATTTATGGATGTTCTAATTCTCATGAAAATAATATTAAAATTGGTCCAGGAAAAATAAATTTTTAATACATTTCCCAAAAGAGGGAAGTCATCTAAAAAATTTCGGAAATGGGTCGATATTATACTAATTATTATAGGTACCTTTAGATACTATACATTTTAACGTTGGAAAGTAAATATTTAAAAAAAAATTACGACGACGATATTTACTAAGATATCTTTATTTATATTTACTAACACACTATATTCTACAAAAAATATTGTAAGTACCACTGTGGCATCATTAAAATTTTTTTTTTAATACAAATATATTTTTGTAGACCACAATTTGCAAAAAAAAAAAAAAAATTTATCGATTTTGCGAGGTTAGCAGGCCAAATTATTATAATACCTATTTAATTTTAAATACGCAAATGTATAAAGTACTAAACCTGATTTTAGAAAATATAATCTTATTATTATTATATAAATATTATACTAATATAATACTGTTGTATCTATAACAACATTATAAAAAAAAATTCAATAAGAAATACGAACAAATATATTAATAGAGATGTAGATGATAATATAAGAGGTATTATTTCATATATATTTGTACATTGAAAAATAATCTAAAAATTGAAATTCATCTTTTTAAGCATAATTATATAAATATATTTTTTGTATATTGGTACTAAATTAAAGATAAATTTATGAGCTTTAAAATTCTTATTTAGTTTAAATCCAAAAATTGAATCTTACAGATCCTATAAGTACATAAATGTTGCGAGTTGTAATATTTACATGCTATGGTATAGAGAGTACACGACAACGTCGAAATTATGACGTCACGTGTAGATATGTTTCAAATGCATGTAGATGGCTAAATAATTGGTCGTAGAAATTTTTTAATGGTATCTTTATTTTAGTCGTCTCACACAATAGGTACTGTAATATTTTTAGTATTTTTGAGTAAAACTTAATAAACGCAAAAAAAAAGTACATAATCTATACCAGAAACTTAAATCTTCAGTGTCTTACGATGAATTTTCACTTCTTCGCCGTGAGTGTAAAAAATTAAGAAATTTTGAATATTCTCATTATATAAAAACTGTTCAATGTTCTGTTACAAATAATCCTAAATATTTTTGGAAATATTTTAATGATAAAAACTCAACTTCTAAATTACCTAGTTTAATGTACTATTCCAATAATGAAGCAAATAATGGAAACGACATTGCTAATTTATTTAAAATATATTTCTCCAGCATATATTGTAACACAACTAATAATATCAACTTTATAAATAACCTTATTACACCCTCAAATACCATTGGTCCTATTTCCTTAATTGATATTACTATTTTAGATATATTTAATGAACTATGGTCTTTAAATCTCAAAACCGCTCCAGGTCCAGATAATTTATCTGCAACATTTTTGAAAGAAT
>JAIPRL010001244.1:0-90138 GCA_025469235.1 Pemphigus obesinymphae
CACAGGGCAATATGTGTACCTATGTATTGAATCGAAATTTAATATGGAAGTCTTAAATTTTTAATTACAATGAAAAAAAATTGGACAGGACGGTAGGGGACCCCGCAGGAATTTGCATTTGGGTAGACACAAAAAAATTTATTCAAATTTCTATTGGTATAAGTACCTATACCAATGGAATAAATAAATTTTTCCGTACTGATGATATTTAAAATAAGTATAAGAATGAGTTTAAATGGCAATAAGAAACTAAATTTTAATTGAATTTATAAGAGAAAGAACTGAAAATAAGTACCTAAAACACATGTGTATTATATACCTATATATTGAATCGAACATTAATTTAAGAAGTTTTGTTTTAAATTTAATTGAAAAAAAATTGGACAGGACGGTAGGGGCCCCCGCAGGTTTTTACATTTGGGTAGACACAAAAAAAATTTATTCAAATTTCTATTAGTTTAAGTACCTATACCAATAGAATAAATAAATTTTTCTGTACTGATGATATTAAAGATTTGTTTAAGAATGACTTAAAAATGGCCATAAGAAATTATATTTTAATTAAATTTATAAGAGAAAGAACTGAAAATAAGTACCTAAAACACATGTGTATTATATACCTATATATTGATTCAAACATTAATTTAAGAAGTTTTATGTTTTAAATTTAATTGAAAAAATAATTCGACAGGACGGTAGGGGACCCCGCAGGAATTTGCATTTGGGTAGAAACAAAAAAAAATTTATTCAAATTTCTATTGGTATAAGTACGTATACCAATAGAATAAATACATTTTTCTGTACTGATGATATTTAAGATTAGTTTAAGAATGACTTTAAATGGCCATAAGAAATTTAATTTTAATTAAATTTATAAGAGAAAGAACTGAAAATAAGTACCTAAAACACATGTGTATTATATACCTATATATTGAATCGAATATTAAATTTAGAAGTTTTATGTTTTAAATTTAATTGAAAAAAAATTGGACAGGACGGTAGAGGTCCTTGCAGGTTTTTACATTTGGGTAGACACAAAAAAAATTTATGTAAATTTCTATTGGTATAAGTACCTATACCAATAGATTTAATAAATTTTTCCCATATGACAACATTTAGAATTAATATATGATTGACTATAAATGGCCATGGAGAATAAGAATTTCTTTTAAATTTTATAGGGGAAGATATGAAAATAGGTATCTAATACACATGTGTACGTATGTCTTCTTTTTTTTCTCCTTCGCCTTATCTCCCAACTATTTTGGGTCGGCCACTTTTGTCTTACACTTCCACTTAACCCTATCTCCTGCATCTTATTCACTTACTCCCAACTTCCTCATATCACTCGCCATGACAACACCACATCTCTTTTTCGATCTTCCCTTCCCCTTGTTATCAACAACATGCACATAACTTACAAATCTTTTTGCCTCAGTCTTTTCCCTTCTTAATACATACCCGAGACATCTAAATCTTTTCTTTCTCAATTTGTCTACTATCGAAGCAATCCCTATACTACCTATGATATACTCATTCCTTTTTTTATTCACGCGTGGATCTCCACTCATCCTCCTTAACATTTTCATATCAGCGACACTCATTCTCTGTTCAATCTTTCTAACTACTGCTCAACAATCTGTTCTATACATCATTGCAGGTCCCCCAACTTCCTTATGAAAATCACTCGAACATCCAAGAAGGGATCACTCGCCAATATTCATTTTAGGATTACTAATACCGTTTTAACAAGTATTAAGCGGGCTGTCGACCTAACGCCACCTCAATTAGTCGATTTCTACGACAGGCATGAGGAAACCGTGGAGGTATTCTTAGCCCCCTCCACAGGGCAATATGTGTACCTATGTATTGAATCGAAATTTAATATGGAAGTCTTAAATTTTTAATTACAATGAAAAAAAATTGGACAGGACGGTAGGGGACCCCGCAGGAATTTGCATTTGGGTAGAAACGAAAAAATTTATTCAAATTTCTATTGGTTTAAGTACCTATACCAATAGAAAAAATAAATTTTTCTGTACTGATGATATTTAAAATTAGTATAAGAATGAGTTTAAATGGCCATAAGAAATTAAATTTTAATTCAATTTATAAGAGAAAGAACTGAAAATAAGTACCTAAAACACATGTGTATTATATACCTATATATATTGAATCGAACATTAATTTAAGAAGTTTTATGTTTTAAATTTAATTGAAAAAAAATTGGACAGTACGGTAGGGGACCCCGCAGGTTTTTACATTTGGGTAGACACAAAAAAAATTTATTCAAATTTCTATTAGTATAAGTACCTATACCAATAGAATAAATAAATTTTTCTGTACTGATGATATGTAAAATTAGTTTAAGAATGACTATAAATGGCCATAAGAAATTAAAATTTAATTAAATTTATAAAAGAAAGAAATGAAAATAGGTACCTATAACATATGTGTATTATATACCTATATATTGAATCGAACATTAATTTAAGAAGTTTTGTTTTAAATTTAATTGAAAAAAAATTGGACAGGACGGTAGGGGCCCCCGCAGGTTTTTACATTTGGGTACACACAAAAAAAATTTATGTAAATTTCTATTGGTATAAGTACCTATACCAATAGAATTAATAAATTTTTCCCATATGACAACATTTAGAATTAATATATGATTGACTATAAATGGCCATGGAGAATAAGAATTTCTTTTAAATTTTATAGGGGAAGATATGAAAATAGGTATCTAATACACATGTGTACGTATGTCTTCTTTTTTTTCTCCTTCGCCTTATCTCCCAACTATTTTGGGTCGGCCACTTTTGTCTTACACTTCCACTTAACCCTATCTCCTGCATCTTATTCACTTACTCCCAACTTCCTCATATCACTCGCCATGACAACACCACATCTCTTTTTCGATCTTCCCTTCCCCTTGTTATCAACAACATGCACATAACTTACAAATCTTTTTGCCTCAGTCTTTTCCCTTCTTAATACATACCCGAGACATCTAAATCTTTTCTTTCTCAATTTGTCTACTATCGAAGCAATCCCTATACTACCTATGATATACTCATTCCTTTTTTTATTCACGCGTGGATCTCCACTCATCCTCCTTAACATTTTCATATCAGCGACACTCATTCTCTGTTCAATCTTTCTAACTACTGCTCAACAATCTGTTCTATACATCATTGCAGGTCCCCCAACTTCCTTATGAAAATCACTCGAACATCCAAGAAGGGATCACTCGCCAATATTCATTTTAGGATTACTAATACCGTTTTAACAAGTATTAAGCGGGCTGTCGACCTAACGCCACCTCAATTAGTCGATTTCTACGACAGGCATGAGGAAACCGTGGAGGTATTCTTAGCCCCCTCCACAGGGCAATATGTGTACCTATGTATTGAATCGAAATTTAATATGGAAGTCTTAAATTTTTAATTACAATGAAAAAAAATTGGACAGGACGGTAGGGGACCCCGCAGGAATTTGCATTTGGGTAGACACAAAAAAATTTATTCAAATTTCTATTGGTATAAGTACCTATACCAATGGAATAAATAAATTTTTCCGTACTGATGATATTTAAAATAAGTATAAGAATGAGTTTAAATGGCAATAAGAAACTAAATTTTAATTGAATTTATAAGAGAAAGAACTGAAAATAAGTACCTAAAACACATGTGTATTATATACCTATATATTGAATCGAACATTAATTTAAGAAGTTTTATGTTTTAAATTTAATTGAAAAAAAATTGGACAGGACGGTAGGGGACCCCGCAGGAATTTGCATTTGGGTAGACACAAAAAAAATTTATTCAAATTTCTATTGGTATAAGTACCTATACCAATAGAATAAATAAATTTTTCTGTACTGATGATATTTAAGATTAGTTTAAGAATGACTTAAAAATGGCCATAAGAAATTAAATTTTAATTAAATTTATAAGAGAAAGAACTGAAAATAGGTACCTAAAACACATGAGTATTATATACCTATATATTGAATCCAACATTAATTTAAGAAGTTTTGTTTTAAATTTAATTGAAAAAAAATTGGACAGGACGGTAGGGGCCCCCGCAGGTTTTTACATTTGGGTAGACACAAAAAAAATTTATTCAAATTTCTATTAGTATAAGTACCTATACCAATAGAATAAATAAATTTTTCTGTATTGATGATATTTTAAATTAGTTTAAGAATGACTTAAAAATGGCCATAAGAAATTAAATTTTAATTAAATTTATTAGAGAGAGAACTGAAAATAAGTACCTAAAACACATGTGTATTATATACCTATATATTGAATCGAACTTTAATTTAAGAAGTTTTATGTTTTAAATTTATTTGAAAAATTTGGACAGGACGGTAGGGGACCCCGCAGGAATTTGCATTTGGGTAGACACAAAAAAATTTATGTAAATTTCTATTGGTATAAGTACCTATACCAATAGAATTAATAAATTATTCCCATAAGACAACATTTAGAATTAATATATGATTGACTATAAATGGTCATGGAGAATAAGAATTTCTTTTAAATTTAATAGGGGAAGATATGAAAATAGGTACCTAATACACATGTGTACAAATGTCTTCTTTTTTTTCTCCTTCGCCTTATCTCACAACTATTTGGGGTCGGCCACCCTTGTCTTACACTTCCACTTAACCCTATCTCCTGCATCTTATTCACTTACTCCCAACTTCCTCATATCACTCGCCATGACATCACCACATCTCTTTTTCGATCTTCCTCTCCCCTTGTTATCAACAACATGCACATAACTTACTAATCTTTTTGCCTCAGTCTTTTCCCTTCTTGATACATACCCGAGCCATCTAAATCTTTTCTTTCTCAATTCGTCTACTATGGAAGCAATCCCTATACTACCTATGATATACTCATTCCTTATTTTATTCACGCGTGGATATCCACTCATCCTCCTTAACATTTTCATATCAGCGACACTAATTCTCTGTTCAATATTTCTAACTACTGCTTAACATTCTGTTCCATACATCATTGCAGGTCTCTCCACTTCCTTATGAAATTCACTCGAACATCCAAGAAGGGATCACTCGCCAATATTCATTTTAGGATTACTAATACCATTTTAACAAGTATAAAGCGGGCTGTCGACCTAACGCCACCTCAATTAGTCGATTTCTACGACAGGCATGAGGAAACCGTGGAGGTATTCTTAGCCCCCTCCACAGGGCAACATGTGTATCTATGTATTGATTCGAAATTTAATATGAAAGTCTTAAATTTTTAATTACAATGAAAAAAAATTGGACAGGACGGTAGGGGACCCCGCAGGAATTTGCATTTGGGTAGAAACAAAAAAATTTATTCAAATTTCTATTGGTATAAGTACCTATACCAATAGAATAAATACATTTTTCTGTACTGATGATATTTAAAATTAGTATAAGAATGACTTAAAAATGGCCATAAGAAACTAAATTTTAATTGAATTTATAAGAGAAAGAACTGAAAATAAGTACCTAAAACACATATGTATTATATACCTATATATATTGAATCGAACATTAATTTTAGAAGTTTTATGTTTTAAATTTAATTGAAAAAAAATTGGACAGGACGGTAGGGGACCCAGCAGGTTTTTACATTTAGGTAGACACAAAAAAAATTATTCAAATTTCAATTGGTATAAGTACCTATACCAATAGAACAAATACATTTTTCCGTACTGATGATATTTAAAATTAGTTTAAGAATGACTTTAAATGGCCATAAGAACTTAAATTTTAATTAAATTTATATGAGAAAGAAATGAAAATAGGTACCTATAACACATGTGTATTATATACCTACATATTGAATCGAACATTAATTTTAGAAATTTTAAGTTATAAATTTAATTGATCAAAAATTGAACAGGACGGTAGTGGACCCGGCAGGTTTTTACATTTGGGTAGACACAAAAAAAATTTAAGTAAATTTCTATTGGTATAAGTACCTATACTAATAGAATAAATAAATTTTTCCGTACTGATGATATTTAAAATTAGTTTAAGAATGACTTTAAATGGCCATAAGAAATTAAATTTATAAGAGAAAGAATTGAAAATAGGTACAAAAACACATGTGTACCTATGCATTGAATCGAAATTTAATATAAAAGATACAAGGTTTAAATTACAATGAATAAAATTGGACAGGATTATATGGGCCCCCGCAGGATTTTGCATTAATGTAGACACAAAAAAAACTTATTCTTGTTTCTATTTCTATAAGTACCTATACAAATAGAATAAATACATTTTTCCCTACCGATGTTATTTAGGATTATTGTATGATTGTCAATATATGGAAATAGAGAATGAAATATGAATTAAATTTAACACAGTGAGATATACACAGTGAGAGATACACAGTGAAATATAAATACATAATATACATGTGTATTATATACCTATATATTGATACGAACTTTTATTTTAGACGTTTTAAGTTTTAAATTTAATTCAAAAGAAAATTGGACAGGACAATATGGGACCCCGCAGAATTTAGTATTCGGGTAGACACAAAAAAATTTATTCAAATATCTATTGGTATAAGTACCTATACCAATAGAATTAATACATTTTTCCCATATGACAATATTTAGAATTAATATATGATTGACTATAATTGGTCATAGAGAATGAAATTTCTATTAAATTTGAATGATATATTAATTAAATTTAAAAGAAAGAGACATGAAAATAGGTACATAATACATATGTGTGTTATATACCTATTTATTCAATCGATTGTTAATTTTAGAAGTTTTAATATTTAAATTTAATTGAAAAAAAATAGAACAGGACGCTAAGTGACCTTGCTTGTTTTTGAATTTGGGTAGACACAAAAATAAATTATTTTTATTTCTATTGGTATAAGTACCTATACTAATAGAATAAATAAATTTTTCCTACTGAGGTCAATTCTTCATTTTCTTGTTGCTAACAGTGCTCCACATTTCTTTTCCCTGTATTTAATTTTGTGCTGTTTTAGATACATTTGTTGGTCGACCCAACCCGCCCTCCCTTTGGTTCACTGCCATTCTCGTATTTTTTTCTTTGTTACTTTCTTCTGCACTTTACCATTGGTAATTGGTAATTAATTAAATTTTTACCAATTTAATTTAAAATTAGCAATAATTAATTAATAGCAGGGCCATTACCTTGAAATTAAAGTACTATTTTAAACTTCTTCCCAACATAAAATAATCAATTTATAACTTGTTCCCTCTTCTCTTATTCGTATATTGATACACTGGTGCAAAATTATGTACTCTTTCCCCAGTCTCATCCCTTTCTCCAAACCTATGCTCTCCCTGCACTCTACCATATTATTATTTTTCCTTGGAATTTTTGCAATACCTTATCCATATCCAACTATAATTACACTATTACTTTTCTTGACTACCTCTTGACTTCCTTTTATTTATTTGTCTACTATCACTCCTATACCATTCTTTATACTCATCTTTCCTGAGTATATGACTTTATACTCTTCACTAGTTTCCCTTGCTTTCTTCCCTTTTCACTTTGTTTCTTACATACAGCAAATATTAACATTCATGCTCCTCAAAACTTCTGCTAACTTCTTACCCTTGCTTATCAATGTTTCTACATTCCACGTATCTAATCTCACTTTATATCTAAATGTCATACTCAGACCTAAAACTTCCTCAAAATATTTGTGCTTACCCTACACTGTTGGTATCACTGAGTAATCCTGCACATATAACTGATTAAACTACTACAGCGTAAACTGTCCAGCTATTACCAGTCACCTCCTCTCATAGGCTATCTCCAAACCCTACAATGATATTTACTCTCAATTGTTCTCACCACATACATCCATAACCTGACACAACCTCAATTATTTACTTATTTACATCAAACAATAAGCATGAGTTAACTGTGGATGTATTCTAAATTCCTCTACAGGGTGGAGTTACAGCTATGTAAAAATGTTAAAAACCGGAATACTGCAGTTTGAATATTAGGAATGGAATCTTAAAAAATGTTATTTACTACGTACATGTAGAAAAATTAAATTTAAAGTTACATTTATTCTTATTAAATAAACCAGGATCAGATTTAACGTCATCCTTCAAAAATATTTAGTATTATAATTAAATTTAAACTTCCTATATACTATAGAATAGTATATTAACTAACTACTGCTAAATTTATACAATCAATATACTGAAAGAAACTTCGACTAACCATTAAACCATTTGATGACATTATTGATTATTTCCATGACATGCAGTAAAATATCGATGAAAACAGTAGATATATTTGCCGTCATTACAAATTGTTGTTTCTACACCATTCTTCAGTAACGCCATCATTCTTCCCTAACCTGATGTACAAAATTAATTTTAAATTAATTACTTTATTTTATTAACACCAATTGACAATTTTGTGAGTAGATATACATAATATAAAATAATATATTAATTCTTCAAAATCTAAAAATTCTGAAATTGGTAAGTACCTACCTACCTAATTTTGAAAATTCCAATTTGATGTTGATGATATAATTTTTAAATTATAAAAAATATGTTTTATGAAATTAATTTTCTTGAAAATTTTTAAATATCCATGTTTTTAATAGTTAAGTGGTAGTGTAAGACTAGGGAGGCCGACCCCAAATAATTGAGAGAGAAGGTGAAGACAAAAAAGAAAACCTATAATGTATATGTTTTCTGTGCTATAATATAATTTCATTATTTATAATACAAAATATAATTTTTAAAATTCAACATCTATATTTAAATTTTAAAAGCTTTTTAACAATATATTTTTAACAACAATTAATATTCTATACACACAATTTGAGTTCTATTAAAAGTTAATAAGTATTTGTATTTTTTGTTCGTTTCAAATTTGTTTTTCTATTTTTTCCGTTAACATGTTCGTAGTTGATTTTTCCGTTTAAAAAGGTTCTTTTAAAAATTTTTCATCCCCAGATTTTTTGTATATGTGTATCTATAAAAACACAGGGTCATGAGTCCAGGTAAGAAGTCCTTTCTTGCCCTGCTTTAGAGATGAAGGAAGGATTCTCGTAACTAAGACTCGTTGGTCCGACTAGTGGACTGAACTTCACATGGTTGATAGTAAACATAGCAATTAGGAATGTAAAAAGAATCTTTGTACTTTGATTCTAGTGAGAAGGGACGCAAAAACTTATGCCGACCAGTAATAGAAGAAAATAATAAATCATCAGAGCAATTTTAATTGTTCATAATTCAATTAAATAAGTATGTACTTGAAGTTTTGACCAGATATAATGTATATAGATGTAAATTTTAGGATTTTGCATATAAAACGACAACAAGAACAAAACAATAACGAAACATTTTATTTTTTATTACCTGCAAATAGCAACTGGTTTTGAAAAAAATGACTTTAATTCATATAAATACCTTTTTTTAAGAGATTATACAGCTGAAGCGAAATTAGCTAAATATAAATGTTAAGCAATAAATTTAATTTAAAAAATTAAAAATAGAGGTTGCTATTTAAAAATCAAACATTGATAGTTAATTATGATATATAATTATTAAAATATTTATAAGTATTTAATTTTAAAAATGTATAAAATACTTACATTTTTCGATTATGGAAAAACATTTTTAAATAATGAGAATTGTATTTAATATTGTTAAAAGAACAGACACGTATCTTGATCATAGTTTTAGGGGGGAGGGCGATAATTTTTTAGAAATATTCTATACCAAAAATGTATATATATAAAATAATAGTACCTAAATAAATAACACAAATATAAAATGTACACATAATAAGCTCTTTTAAATAAACAAATGCATTTTAACAAGCAATATAATTTTGGTTTTTCATTATTAAGTCTATTTTTTTATCATTTTAACAAATTTTTGTACTGTTTTTTCTACTGGAAAGACTATTTCTCTGATACATCAAATAACTATTTTCTCAACTAATAAATTCAATAGGTTTTTTCCTACCTGAACTCTTTTGGCAGCCCATTTGTTAGCATATTATTATACATATTCCTGCTAGAAATTTTGATTTTCCAGTTAACGAGTAACATAATATTATCGCTCCAATAAAATTCATCATTAGATAATGATGAATACATGGCGGTAGTCCAATTTCTATTAGTTTAATTATATAAAATATATCAGATTTTTATTAAAAAATCACAGTATCACTAAAAATTGTTTACTCAGTTTACAAAATTATAATAATTATAATAATGGTTATAATTATAATTATATATATTATATTATAATAACATATGGGTTTTGAGGGGGAGCTATCAATCCTATCGCCACCACCTCAAATATATTCCTAAAAGAATCACCCTGTATAATATACTTCAATCTGAATTCGATCTAATTTTCTTAGTTTTTTAAAAAATTTTTTATTCTTTTCACATTTTTGTCCAAAAACAATTTTTGTGTTTTATTTTACTAATAATACCTACGTTACTTCAACAATATAATAAAAAAAATCTTATTGTATAATAAACTATAAGTAAATATCCAAACTACCCAAATAATGTTCATAAAACTGAAATTAACTTCACATTCTATTTAAAGTATTCTGGTTATTTTTTTTAAAATTAACTTCACATTCTATAGTATTCTGGTCATTTTTTTTTTATTTAAAAAATATACAAAATCTGGAATTTCTAATTTTTTTCTCATTAACATCTATATATGATTAGAAATAATCGATTTTCAAGTTGAATACCTTTAATATTAACAGTGGCATATTTTAAACTTTTTTCTAGGGGAGGGGTTCAAAATATATTGAAATCCAATAATTTAAATTTTACTATTTTTAGGGACAAAATAAATTAGTTGATTGACAAAGGACTGTTATTAGACTGTTGGTCCGTGCACTATTAGGTATTGTAAATAATCATCATCATCATCATCACTGGCGTTTATAACTCTATTAGAGTTTTTGCCGCCAACACAATGCCCTCCATTTCTCTCGATCTTGGATAATTTCCTTCCATTCTTTTACTCCCACCGTTTTAAGATCCTCTTCTACTATGTCGAGCCATCTCTTTCTTGGTCTGCCTTTAGATCTCTTCCCTTTTGGTTTCCATTCTATCACTGCCCTAATGGTTTCTTCTTCGCTTCTTCTCATTATGTGCCCAAACCACTGTCCTTTGTCCTTTTATATAACTAGTGACTGGTGCTAGGACCAGTTCTTCCTGTAGTTCCTTATTGAACTTACTTCTTCACTCATTTGTTCTTGCATCGTGGACTGGTCCACATATCATTTTCCATATTTTGTTTTCGAAGGTTTTAAGTCTTCTTTTCGTCACGCTTGTTGTTGTCCATACTTCGCAACCATAAGTTAGAGTAGGCCTTATTATTAAGCCCTTTATTTATATTTATATTATTTTATATATTTTATTTATAAGCCCTTCCCTGGCGTTAACTGGCTGGGATAGTCCGGTCCTCCAGGTTGGGGGTTTAGCACAGGATTGACAACCCTGTCTTAGAAAAATTTTATTGTTATGTTACCAACACAAAATTTTAAATAATACTTATTCAAAATATTCAATTTGAATTTTGAACTTTTTGAAATTTTTAGCATTAAATGCACTTCATTTTGATATTTTTGGAAAATTTATATAAAATATTTTGTATTACATGAAAAAAAAAACAAGTGACAAAATAACTTTTTTAACATTAGGTACAAATTTTTCTATTCAGATATTTTTTTAACAGTAATATAAAAAACACTGTACAGTAAATGGCAGTTTTTATTTTTAGATTATTTTAAGATTTTTATAACTAAAAATAGTTTTGTTTAATATTTATGCATCAGTGAACCTGACGAAAAGGTCACTAGTCTTTGACAGAAATACTGCATAAAAGCAGACTACAGGATAGGTCATGAGAATTGTAGAATATAATATTAAAACATTGATTTGGTATACTATTAACTTTTAATTGATAATTTAGTTGATTATTCCTTAGTTTGGTAATTAATGATAAAAGTACCTAAGAACTACGTCTTAGTAATAATAATTGAATGAAATTTTGACTATCAAAAAACTTCATCCACATTTGTAAAAACCATTTTAAATGGTTTTTACAAATGTAAATTATAATATTAATATTTAATTAGAAACTATAATATTTGTTTAAAACATAGATATATTTTAAACATTATTAAAATACTTTTAATATATTTTTTTCAAGCTTGGGTGCAATACATATTCTGTGAATATATAAAAATATATATTGTATAAGTATATTATCACAGAACATAATTTATATTATACATATAAATTTATACCTCCACAATTCCATAGAATACTTCTTGCTACAAAAATGAATAAATTATTTTTTAAATGTAATTAAAAATACTAAATTATAATGGCATTACTAATTATTTTATGTAGGTACGTACTCCACATATAATACATCAGACCAATTATTTATTATATTATCTACATTAGTTTTGAATATTTTTTATAATATAGATTTTTTTTTAATTTTAATATGTAGTAAAACCGTTATTTTAAACAAATGGATTTAATGGATATTTTAAACAGGTGTTTTAAATGTTTTGAATAAAATCAATATGTTTTTTTTCGATGCTTTAAAAATAACAACCCTGGTCACATACAGGAACACTTTGAATGACTTTTAATAATAAAATTATTAAAATAAACATAGATTTGAATATATAGGACCAATATATTTATATACTTGTATAGGTACATATAACTGAATGAAAATTCAATGTGTCAAAATAAATATTAGAAAAATTATACAGTACAAAACAGTAAAAAACTGCTATACTCTCCAACAAAAACTTTGTAAATTATAATTGAACAATTGGTACTAATCTAGAAGTTATCGGACGCCATGTAAACTTCAGAACTTTGAAAGCTCTTGGAGGTAGCTAAGGACACTTTCAATAACTGTAAATCAACCTCAAATTGCTGATAAAATATAAAGGAGTGATTGGTACCAATTTTATGTTTTAATAAGACGACTTACTTACTCCCTAAACTCGGTCCACTATTTCAGTTAACCCTGTAGGAATTGAGTCAATCTAAGCATCTATTTAGCACACATCCTACTCCTAACTTATATTAACTAACTACAATAGTATACTAAAAGAAGAATATAATACCACTAACCATTTGACAACACTATTGAGTATTTCCATGATGCGTTAGAATCAAATCCATGAAATCAGGCACATTTTCTCCACAGCATTGACATTTCCTCGGACGATTAAATGTAACGCCATCAATCTCCTAAATCACTGTGAATAAATATACTTTCAATCATAGTACCTATAACATAAATAATTTAAATATTATAATAATAATTGATACGAAAAACAAAATGGAGTACACGCGATCGAATACACAAAATTATATATATGGTGCCTGGGTAAAAGGGAATATTTTAATAATTTTTTTTTATTGCAAATTATTGCAGAATTTAATAATCCACTTCGATTAGCATGAAAAATCAATAAATGTTATTAGCAAAAATATTAATAAAAATTTTAACTTTTGGATATTTTTGACAGTTTTATTAGTTTCCCGAAAATAGTGTTTTTGTACTTATTCCTTTTTACATGGTCACCGTCTATACACTATTCAAAATGTGATAAGAAGTCAGTGGCGACATGTTTTCGTCAGCTTCGGTCATATGACGTCCACTAGTTTCTCCACCAAGCCGACCGCGATGTACGAAACATTATGCTACATCGTACTACTGCACGCCGGTCACCTAATAGGCACAATGCATTTTAAACTATGTGTTTACTTTAGTTGTCAATATTATAATAATATAAAGCTCCTGTAAACGGTGGCGCGCGAGACGAAAACAAGGAACCAAGCCACGCACAAGTTGGCCGCCAACTACTGATTTCATTTATAAATAGACTAAATATATTTTTATGTTCATTTAAAAGTTATAAAAACACATTTTAGTTTTTTTAACATGAATAATTTTGTTTAGTATAATTTTAACAATAAGTTAGGTACATATATTATTTAGTTTTTTATTTATATTGAATAATAGGTGTTTTAACTCTAAATATAACTAAAACTCAACTGAAATATAAGTTCTATATTTATATTGATAAAGATCCTGGTGGTATCCTTATAAAGATGATAACATTTTATGAAAATAATTTTTATAATAGGTGCATATTACATTAGTAACTAAAAAACGGTTTAAAAAAAAAAAAATACATACAAATTACGAATATTTTTACTATCCATATCACATCAATCACAAACAATTTTTTGATAATATATAAAGAAAAATATTTATTTTGTATAATAGTCCCACACGACACATAAAATAAAACAATAAATCCATGACAAAATAAACTAATATAACCAGGATAACATCAAATAAATGTCATGAATTAATTTGTAATATAGCACAGTACATGGTAGTTCAGCCAAATTATTAATTTTCGGCTAATTTTGCAGGTCGTGCCTGTGCATAATAAGCACAGCCCTTAGACACATCTATGAATATTAATATATTTTGTATATTTTATCAAGTATGATATGATTTCGATAAAAAAATCATTGGTAAAATTTACGTGAACAAACATAAACTATAGGTATATATTCGCAAGACTGGACAAGTTAACACATTTTTTAAACTCATTAAGTTAAGTTAGTTTAAAAAAATTAAGTTAATTTAAGTATAATTCAATATATTTAAAATATTGAATAAACACAATTAATAAAATATAGTACAACATGAAACTATCGACAATTTTGACGCATATGCTAAACTGGCCTGTGTTGTGTGAGCTAATAAAACAAAAATGTACTAATAATTTACCCCATATCTTCATGTATTCATCTCAATGTTGACTTATCATGATTGGAAATATTCCAAAATAACAATAGTATACGACATCTAAATATTAAAATAATAATGCGAAATTAATGAGAGTCACGAATGACAGTAATACAATAGTTTTTATAAATAGGTAATTCTATTTATATATAAAGTATAAAAAATAATACTTATCTAAATAGTAGACTTAGTAAAATTTCCTATACTTAAAAGTAAAAATCTCATCCAGAGAATTTGAATTGTTCTTTGGACAAAATTTTACATAATTTGGATAGTTTTGTATAAAGTTAACATATAAGTTTTCCAAAAAGTGACTTATTAAAAAAAAAAAGAAACGTATTAAGTAACATAATTTCAATTTTTAACTCGTTAATGCCCAGCCTTGCATATTTGTAGATGTATAGTTTTACCGATATATTATGTTTAATTCTTTTACATATATTATTTTACCTACCTAAACTTATAGAAACAAATTTGGATAGTAGGAGAGATGTTTAAAATTGGACTTGTATTAGACATACATACTTCCAAATGGGAAGCAATTCAGTATTTTGGTTATTCCTTTTTATTGAAATATTTTATTAAACAACTATTTATGTATAAATTATATTTTTATGTTTTAACATGACTACCTAATTAATTGTATGGACTATGAACTAATTTAATTAGGACGTAATAGAACTATGTGATGATTTCCCTATATTATATAATATTATACAACCAGATACGATTTCATAAATATCATAAAAAGTAAATGAAATTAGAAATTTTTCTTAAAAGTAAATATTAAACTAAAACAAGTAGGTACCTACTTATAATATTATAATGATTTTTTTATTTATATGCAGGTACTTACATACTTAGTACATATTCCATATTATAATAAATGAATCGACATCCCATCTTGTCAATTATTTTTATGATGTATCCAGACCAATCATATTTTCCTCGTTTTCATATTCAAAGTGCATTTTATATAATTAAAAGGGACGTTTATGCATAATTTATTCTCATATAATTATTTAAAAATTTTACGTACTTTGTTTGTGTACACGTAGAATAAATGGTAACTGTATTTCTGTAAGTGGTAAGACTTGTTTTAACGTTGTTTCTATGTAGGTACCTATAATTTATTTATATAAATAAATAAAAAAAATAATAATTATTATTTATTAAAGTAATTTGTAGGTGCTTGATTAATAATAGATATATTATCGATCATTAAGTCCAAGACTGCAGAAGAAAAAAGTTATTCAAAGTTAAACAAGTATACTTCTACGCGCTATATCCATCAATTAATAATTTAACTAATTTTCTTTATTCAACTATAATAATACAATGAATGATGTAGAATGGTTTCGGTAAAATAATAATATTTACATAGAACCAAATTAAACGTTTACTATTAAAAATCATTAATGAAATACATAAATGTTAGACGAGTTCAGCGAAGAATACAACGATGTCAGTGTCCACTTATGTATTTTATGTATTTAACAAATTATTATGAGATATTCTCATATGTAAATACACAAGTCACCAACAGTCAGTTTAAAAACATGTTTGGCTATGTAAAGTGAAAAATCATGGTAAATAAGCATACTTTAAATAGTTTAACTATATTTGAAAACAAATTTAAATTCATAAATGTTTATGTGAAAAATAGTTTAAATTAATTTATTATATTGTAATTTATTATAAGATGTTTTCATATTTTTCAAATTAATAAATTAATTTAAACTGCTATTCCTACAAAACATAGAATAAAAATCAAAATTAAATTTATTTTAGAAAATTTTAATTGGACTAACTACTAGAAATATGTTTATTACCATATTAGTCTAAATACACATAGGATGTGTTTCCACTTTCTACTATTAAAATAGTTCTATATAGTTATGTTATGCAACTCAAAAGTGAAGTGTATAAGTACCAACATATAAATTAATATATTTAATCTAATAATTTGGTTGAAAATACAAGGTATAAATATAAGGTATTGTTACTGGAACTATTAAATATAGTTGAATATACTTTCCAAGTTTATGTACAATTATATATCTAATCTAATAATTAGGTTGATTCAACTAGTTATATATATTTTCCTAAAACAATTTACCGATAAAACTTTAAGCCTATTGTATAGTTAAATAACTACATTAACTATAGGTATACATTAAGTACGTCCAACTACCTATATTATAAAATAGTCTGTACAGATACCATGGTTTATGGTTGAATTAACCATTTAAATGTTTATTGTAACTATATTTTTTCCGTGATAATGTATGTATATAAATACAGTTAAGGATTAATTAATTGAAACCTGGAAATATTAGTGGTTAGGTATTGATAAATAAAAATTTAATTTTAAAACAATTTCAATATACTTTTATACTTAAATACAATTAAGTGGTTCGGAGTGTTAAATATTTTATAGCTGCCTATATTAATATTATTCTATTGTATTATCACTATTATCTCACATTTACTTATAAATAACGAAAATACGCTACTAGTTACAACTTATTTTAATAGGTAGGTACCTATAATGAAATTTAAAAAATAGTATAGACATGTTTTTTTTTTTGTACATAAATACTTACTTTAGTTTTCCACGTCGCATTGAAAACAGGATAAATCATTTTTTGCTCAGATATTCCATAGTTTCTTATAAGTACCCGAAAAAATGAATGAAATGACGAAGGTTTTAGTTGGCATGGAAAATAACAAAATGATTGTTGAAATATATAAACGTAGTTAAAAGTACATTATTTTATATTAATTTTTATTTATAATAATTTATATTATATACAAGATACACAAAATGTTCAACCAAAAGAAATGATCGGATAATTAATAAATCAGTAAAGAATTTTTATTATTATTTAATAAATTATATTAATATACGAATCCATAGAATTTCTTAAATATATTCAACGCTTAGATTGTCAACGATTGATAGACATCAAAGACATAGATTATGTTCTGTGCCATGGAGTAACCTGCAGCATAGACATTGTAATTTTATATTTTATCAGGTATCTATAGAGAACCTTGTTGTATAATAATGTACCTATATATCTAGGCTCTCTAGGTATCTACATTTTATATTATACGTAGGTATAAAGGTATAACAAACCCATAATATACCTAGTCCGGTGAAGTCCAGTCAAATTTGACAAAAAAAAAAAAAAAACAAATTTCGAAAAATAGGAAATAATTCATCAAATGTCGAACTTTAGTACACATACCTATACATGATAGAATTAACCACACAGATGATGAATTTTGATATGATTAGCGCATCATGAAGGAACAATATTTTCATTGTAATTTTTCATCGTAACGGCAATTTTAACTTTATATACAGTTACCTATTTGTATCATCAAATACAGCATATTTTACGTTGCATTTTCATATCAAAAGTGTGGTTTTTGACGAGTTAGTTGATATACACGTTATTATATATTCATTGTTTTTTTTTTTAAACCATGTAAAATTGTGTATTTTAAAGCTTAGTGAAGTTCGCTGTCGGCACAAATACTTAATTTTTTAGTTTTTTCTTTTAATATACTTTGACCTATAATCTAACGGGCTCCGGTCGCCACACTGGAGGTCCTACGGACCAGCGCCACCGGGGATGATAGCAACCTAAGAGCCTAACCTAACCCAGGTAGCAAATGTGTAATGATATTAATACTATAATATTATTTCTTCGTGACAAAAATAATAGTATAAATATAATATTATAGTATTTTTTTTTTTTCATTACATTTATAATATATTTATTAAAACTATATAGTACTATTATTATTACATTATATTTATAATATATTTATTGAAACTATATAGTATTATTATTATTACATTACTTTTCATAATATTTTTAATGAAATGCAAATATAATTTTTTTTTATTATTTTTAATTAATTATGAAAATATTAATATATATTATAGTTCAACGTTAGGTAAATCTAAGTTAAATATGTTGATTGTGTAAAATTAAAATAAATTTTTTTTAATTGGGGAAGTGGGTCTCATGAAATTTGAATAAATCACAAATTCATGATTTATGCACATGTACATGGTAGGTACATGACGTATCTATAGGTAGGTATACAAATTATTAAAGACTTTAACCTATATAAAGAAACGTATAATTTTAAAACATGTTTAACGCTTTCAGTACTGGACGAAAATTTAATAATTAATATTTAAAAATAAATATTTCGTGGGGGAGAATGTCCTACTGGCTACCGTAACGGTGACGAACGGGGGAAGAATGTCCTAGATTCATTATAATATTATATTGTCATACAATGAATATAATATTATGATAACCATGCACTGTGTTATGCACAACGAACAATATAATTAGAATATATTATATATAAATATTATTGCAAAATATTGTTTTTGTTTAGATTTGAATAAAACGATAATCAGTTGGTTATTATTTTGTAGATAATATGATATTTTATTATTAGTTAGGTACTATATATATTATAATAGCCTGTAGCTAGCAGTAGATAAATTGTGCTGGCGATTATTTTAGGGAAAATCCGGTAATCGTAATATTACTGTGTAAATGTATATAAATAGGGAGTAGTGTTGCTCGAATTATTGTCCACAATCGAAGTGCAAAAATGGCGGGAAGATATTTTCATGAACGCGACATGGTCACGGTTATATTAAGGCGCGTCCGGACGAGGCATGTTTTGCCGCGCGGCACAGGCCCGCGGCTTTGGGCGGCCTGATTATGAGTACATAAAATACAGTTTCTGCGGCTTTTCGAAGCCGCGCGGCATTTGATGCTCCGTGTGGACGGTTCTTCAGCAATGCCGCGTGGCTTTGACATCATGTTCAATGAACAAATTTTGAGGTGTCCATATTTTTATACATATTATTATTATTTAGCAAGACAATTTTCTGGACAAGTCCTTGTAGCTGTATAGTAGGCAGTGGCGGCTCGTGCATATGTGCGATGGTGCGGTCGCACCCCCTACAGAAATGAAGAAGTGCCTAATAGAAAATAAATAAATATTTCATTTATACCTATTTATTATAAAATATCTTTGTTAATTAGGACCAAGATATTCGATTTTTGAATATCTTCGATGACCGTGACTAATTTAGCCATGTTTATAAATTATAATAATTTATTATTATATTCGATTTCTATCTAATAGTTTGTACCGTCGTGATGTGATTGTGCGGGAAACTGCGGTCTGCGAGACGGTAACGTGGCGTGCGGCGTGTGCTACACCGTGGATCGCACATAAATATACAGGTTTTCCATTATACCGTAGGTGCCCGTGGCCCGTATAGGTATATAATACAATTTATATAATCAGCGAAGCGGTGGCCATAGAAGCTATGATGTGCGATGATCTTTATCTCACGACTCGGCGGCAGTGACGAGTTTTGTTTTGTATTATTATTATACCATATAAACGATAATACCTACCTATAAATGTCCAAATACTCGGCGCGGTCGCGGCGGCCGTAGAAGTTGCATGTGCAATGATTGCTATCGCACTATTCGGGCGGCGCGGCCCGTATAATATTTTATATTTTTCCTACATAATTCTTCCCATTATTTTCATTTTATCATAAAGTGCGTATGGGTGAACACTGAACACTACAAATGTCAAATAGTGAGAAGGTACCTCTACCTACGCAATTGAAAACAGTAGGCAAGTTTTAATTTATTATTGATTTAAAAGTACTCTTTTAAAATATAATTATGAATACCGTCGAAGAAATTATAAAATTAAAATTTTCAACTTTGTCGTTGGAGAGAAAGGTAGAAATAAAAAATTTGGGAAGACCTTTACCATATTTGCTTAATTTAATTAATATTTCCAAAAAAGGACAGAAAAAATACACTCGTCATTTCAATACTGAACTATATCAAAAGTTTAAATGGCTCTGTGGTTGTGAAACTACTGTTGCTTTATTTTGTTTTCCTTGTGTTTGTTTTGGAGGTGATTTATCTTGGAGTAAAACTGGTGTAAAAGATTTAATACATCTTTTGCCTAAAATTAATAAACATGAAAATTCGTTTAAACATCTACAAAATGAGACAAATTTCAAAGTGTTGGGAACAGTTGATATAAGAAGTATATGTGATACTGGATATAAATTAGGAATTAAACTTCATAATGAGTTGGTTTCTAAAAATAGAGATATTTTAGAAAAAATTTTAAATTGTGTAAAATTTTGTGGAAATTATGAACTTCCATTGCGTGGACATGATGAAAAAGTTTCATCAAAAAATCAAGGCGTTTTTCGTTGATTAATTGACTTGTCTTCAAATTTAGACTCAAATTTACGAGTACATTTTGAAAAGTCTATTGTTTTTAAAGGTACATCTAAAACAATTCAAAATGAATTACTAGATTGTATTTTAAATGTTGCAAGAAATCAGATTTTAAATGAAATAAATAATTCAGAGTTTATATCCATTATTGTTGACGAAACCACTGATATATCTAACAAATTTCAATTAGCTTTAATATTTCGATATGAAGTTAATGGAAAACCTGTTGAACGTTTTTGGGGATACTCTAATCCTCAAGGTCATGACGCAAATTCATTGACTCAAACTATTTTAAAGGAAATTGATCCTATACTAGAAAAAACTTCCGAAAAATTAATTGCACAATCATATGATGGCGCTGCAGTTATGAGTGGTCAGCATTCTGGAGTTAATGTGAGAGTGAAAGAAAAATATCCATATGCTTATTTCATTTATTGCTACGCTCATCAACTAAATTTAATAATGATTCAAGCAACATCACAAAATAAACAAATAAAAGTATTTTTTGCAAATTTGTCTCAAATACCAACATTTTTTTCGAATTCTCCACAAAGAGTAGCTATATTAGATGAAATAGTATGTGCTCGTTTACCTAAAACAGTTCAAACCCGTTGGAATTTTAATATAAGAACGGTAAATACAGTACACGAGCATAAAGAAACATTAATTAAATATATGGAGAATATTATAGCTACATTCTTGCAATCCAGCACCATTTGTCAAGCTACAGGAATTGGACTACTTTTAAAAGATTCGAATTTTGTTTTTTGGTTATCTGTTTTTCATAAAATTATGCCTCATATTGATTGTCTTTACAATGCTGTCCAATCAAAGAATACCGATCCAGTACAAATACAAAACTCAGTGACAAATTTAAAAATAGAAATAAAAAAAATTCGGGATAATATGACAACTTATGTAGAACAACTAAACTTTGAAAGTACTCTCAAAAGAAAAAGAACAGAAGATACAAGTAAACAATTGGCAGCATTAGAAGTATGTGTCGTAATATCCATTCAAGCTCAAAGACGTTTCAATTTTACTAATCATTTAACAGCGGCTCAACTTTTTCAAAATGAAAGATATGCAATGTATAATAAAATCTTTCAATCTACAATTCTGAACGTAACTGTTGAATGCTATCCATTTTTTTTTCAAGAACGTTTGAAGACCGAATTGGAGGTGATTTACTCACGTGATGATTTTCGACATTTAAAAAATGTCATTTCTACAATAAGTTATATTGTAAATAATGATATGAAAGAAACATTTAAAGAAGTTTTAAAATTGCTAAAAATTATAGTTGTCACTCCAATGACATCTTCAGAAGCTGAACGAAGTTTTTCAACGTTAAATAGGATAAAGACGTGTTTAAGAAGTACTATGTGTGAAGACAGGCTTAGCGCTTTGACCATGTTAAGTGTAGAGAGCCGTATGATTAAAGATGATATTGATTTCAATAAGAAGGTTATTGACAACTTTTGTACCATCAAGGAAAGAAGAATTGATTTTCTGTATAAAATTTTTACATAAATAATATTTTTTTTATACCTAGTTCTTGTAATTTTTTTAAAAATAAATACAGATTATATCACTATTTTGTTATATTAATTTTTTGTATGGCGTTATAGGTTAATTTTTTCATCGCACTCCTGTACCAAGCCACTACGAGCCGCCACTGATATGTATCTATAGTAAATATAATTAATTACCTAGTCAGTTTATTAGGTACATTTCCTGCATCCCCCACCCCCACCAACCAAAAAGAAAAACTATGAAACGCTATAGGACTTTCAATTTTACAAAAAAGGTTATTTTTAATGTTTATCAGTAGTATATAGTATAGTTTATCAGTATAGCTATTAACTATTAACTAATAACTTTGCAATTAACTACTTAATAATTCGAGATAAATAAATCTCCATTCATTACACCGTTCAACTTCAATGTCCTATTGAATTTTACGAATAATATTTTACTAATATTATAATAAATCAGAAAATTAAATTATTTTGGTCCTTTATTTATTAAATTATATCCATTTATATTTTAGTATCGTAATAATGTTTTCTATACACTTGCAAATTTTCTTTTAGAAAATAAAATACAATAAATTAAGATAGCTTTAAAAGATCAATATAGATATTTTAGTTTTATTGTATAATTACGTACCATACCTAAGGACTTTATTTGTTTTGATAATGGAAATATTGCACATTTAAATATGTTTCTATCATAAATTACAATAATTAATAATATTATAATCGCAGGTACTTCATTTTAAATTAAACATTGATAAGTGCAACCATTGTTTTTGGTCAGTTGTATAAGTTTATAGTATCGAATAGGTTACAATAATATATATATATATATATGTATACAAATAAAAAAAGACACTATTTTTTTTAAAATATAAATTATGTCATATATATTTGTAAATTGTATATTGTAAATAGCCTAAAAGTTATATTAAATATACACATTAACTAAAAAAAAAACAACATTTCTATATATTTTATCTGTAATATAATATATTAACGTACTCAAACTGGTCAAACTCAACAAGTTAGGGATATGTATCTAAGTCATTGCTAGATAAATAACATTATGTTTTCAAATTTAAAAATGGAATATATCAACAAATATTATCAACACTTTATATTATTTAATTATGTATGCAATAATCACAATAAATCCAGTCCTCTTAAAAATAATATTTATAAACATTAAATACCAAACAAGTTTTATATTTTAGAAAACGAAAATTTCCCAAACAAAATATATACAAAACAAGAATAATTGCGAGAAAAAAATACAGTAAAAGTCAATAATTACGACGTTGGTTAACATAACTGTTTTAAGAAAAACGTTTTGTCGGGTTGTAGTCGTAATTTAGAAACCATATTTTTATTTTTTATTTTTTTAGGTAGTACCTAAATAAAATTATCTGCATTCTACTGTCATTTTTTTTAGTACCATAAAGAGAACTGATGCTATCATCTGTAAAAATTTCCCCAAAAATATGGTATTTAAAAAATTTATATCTATTTTAAGATATTTTATGAATGATGAACTATTAATATATTTAAGGATGACAATATAGATAATTTTATCTACAATAATATTATTTATTTATTGATGGTTCATATTTTCCCAAGCGTTTACAATTTAAAGGGCTAATTATTGATACACCTGATATTGATTTTTTAAATTATGGTAATATTGATAAGTTAAAATCAAATTTAAACATTAAAAAATAAAAACTATATTAATATATTGTATTTATACATTTTTATAGTATATAAAAAACAATTAACATTATTATTGAAAATGTTAATATGTAAATGAAGTATTTTTTCGGTAAAAAAAGATTATTATTATATTGTGATCAAATTTGGTATCTTAACTATTACAGTCTGACAAAACATTTATTTCAAGCAACAATTTTTTCAATAAAGTAGTGAATAAATAATACTGAGAAAATCAAAACATTACATCACTAAAATACCAATAGAACAAATTTTCTATTAAAAAAGTTATTTACTCCAAAACTCCTAATTGAATCTTTCTGTTAGAAAAGTGTATATAGACATAAAAAAATCATCAGTCTTACAGTCTTAAATCTGCAATACTTTCCATCAAACCTCGTATCACACAGAATTTAAAATGTTGATTAGTTCATATTTAAATTACCTATCATTTACAATATCTCGAGACTAGGGACAAGGTGTTTTAAAATACTTACCAGGCAAATAGGCAGTCTAAGACAACTTGCCGTGGCCGTTTCGACGTGGCTGATTCGCCGTCGCATATACGTTTTAGAATTTTAGATATATTTTTCTGCAGTATAACTGCTAACAATCTTCAATATCCGACGATCAACATATAAATATTTTTTAATTTTCTTGGTGGACTTACACTGGCTTTCAATTGTGTATAATACGTATCACGACTGGACTGATTTAAAATAATAAATTGTATAATAAATATACTAAAATTTAAAAGTATAGGCATTATTTAAAAACGTATACCTATACCTATGAAAAATTTATGAAAAATGTAAAAATATTAGTATTGTATAGGTATTATTTAAAATTATATATTCGACGGTTCGTGTTCGGCAAAAATAGAAATTTAGAATGTCACAAAAAATTTAGACAACTTATTTAAAAGGAATTCACCTTCCAAGTGCTATCAATATTTCAAGTTCCAAATAAAGAAAATAATTTAATGGTTTTACAATAATATGTATTTTTAAATATTTGTACAATTTTCAAGAAAAGAAAAACAAGTTATTAGATATATAGATATTTTATAAAAAAAAAAAAATCATCAAATACCAAGTATATATTTAGAAAAATACTACCAAAAATAAAAACCCCGAAATTTCTATTAATTTATTCAAATTTCTAATTTTATATTTAATACACCAAAAAAAAATTATTTTATAACATAATCTGGGACCCTAAAATAATTTTTGAGTTCGAGCCTCAGTTTCGGTGCAATCACTCCTGATAACTATGTATAATATTTTTAGGCATTTAATAAATAAACTTATTTTATATTCGTGCTTTTATTGCGTATAATGCATAGTTCAAAATAAATTGAAAACTTTGGGGCCTAACAAAATTTTTATAGATTTCAATATGTATAAAATATTTTTCCAAACATTTATTTACCGTATACCTACCTAAAATATTCCACATTTTTATGGATCGGGAGCTAGTCATCCATCACTATTTGCGCTAATGAGATAATAGGTGACAACAATTGTTTTCCTTAGGGTACCAATAATGATTAGCAACAGTACTACTTAACCCAATGAAAAATTAAATTCTATAGAATAACTTTTTAAAATAAATAAAAATTAATTATGCTTTAAAAGTGATTCTTCGTCTTACAAATTTTTTTATATTTCTTTTTAAATAACGAAAACATTACGATTATAATTTTATAATATTGTATATGCTTTTTCTCGTATTTTTTAAGAATTCACACATGGTTTTTAAAAAAACATTTAAAAAATGGTTCGTATTGTACAACATACATGAGAAGAAAAGAAATAAATCACACATAACAAAAAGCTAAAATGGCACGGTGGTCCGTGTCATAGCAGGGGGCTCAACAACAATAATTCGATATTGACCTGGGAATGTGTCGGTAAATATAAAACTGTGAGCTAATCTTGCTGTATGTTGGCATTGCTGTACTTGAGTACCTTACAATACATAATATGATCTTCACTTTAAATCAAAAATATTTATCCAGGGGTTTTAAAATTCAACTCAAGTCCATATTCATACATAAAGGTTGTTATAAATGAATTAAGTATATTACCGTTTACATCGATAATAATATTTGACGTAATCATTGACTATAATTAAATAAGTATTAATAGTATAAAATTAAAGGGAATTTTCTATCATGAAATTTTGAGATATTCCTCGGGAAAATGTTTATTAAATTTTGTATATTCTTGATCAATAATCATCTAACATAAAATCGTTATTTTATAAAGATATTTAAAAAAAATTCGAATTTAGTTCTAAATATTGTACTAACGATATAATATATCATATAACCATTAGTTAGTCAATGATAATTCGATGGACAAAAATATTAAGAAACATTTTAAGATTTTATATTTCTTGGGGAAGCTTTGGAATTCCTTTTGAAAAACCATACCTATCGATTTTTAAAAAAAATAAATACAAATTAGGTATACATTATATAACGTCTAATTTGAAAAAATTACTAGTGTAAGACGTAGTATGTGTATTGTGTATGCAATTAAATCGCTTGATTATATATTATATTATTAACTATTTATTGTAATTTGTACATTCTTATGTATTTATAATCGATGGAGTTGTTTTAAAAGAAAAAAATTAGTGGATCGATTTCATGCAATGATTTTTGTGATAGGATCGAGTTTTTTCATTTTTGAGTTTACACATATAACAATAGTTTCGAATATTATTTTACGTGTTTAGAAATAATCAGAAACGATTTGGTAAAAATTTAATTGAGTCAATATTTTATAATATAACATAATAATATCCTAATAATATTATTGTAAATTCTCAAAAATAGGGTATGTTAGAAAAATAAAATCCCTTTGTGGAAATACGTAAATTATACAAATAATGATATAATAAAATTCGTGGTATATTCTTGTAGGATTACTACGTAGCAATGATTCGACGAAAAACATTTTTGGGCAAAATTACTTCTTAGAAACCCAGAGCCTGGTAAAATCCTGTTCGTAAGACAAATAAACTTCGTAAAATTAATTCTATTGAAAATAATATCTTAAATATATATTAAAATAAGGTATTTTTTTTAGGAAACACAAATATTATTTTTGTAATATAAATTGTAATATACTTTTATATTTACTATTGGTATTGGCCAAAATCTATATCTATTCCGGAACAAAAAAAATCGATATTCTCAATGAAAGACGTAACTTAATTTTTGTATTTTTTTTTCAAATATATGATAGTATCAACTGTTCTAGAGAGATGTTAAATCAAATATAATATAAAGTCTTAATATAGGAACTGAGGCTGATACCTAAAACTAAAATATAATTTGCTGCCGTGGAATCTTAATAATTAAGTTACTTCCATATTCTTTAGGGAAGTCTAATTATAAATAGAATAAATATATTATAGAAACATAAAGTATAATTTACTATAATTTGAACGTAGTATCAGTGGGGTAAATTTTTGGATTCAGGGGTGGATCCATGGGGATATAGGGGAAATTACCCTTTAAAAAGTCATGAGAGGTTTTTATATAATGTATAATACCATAGGTTTGACCTTTTTTTGTCTATATTTTATACTATTTTAAACAGACTCCCCCCTTCCCCCCCCCAAAAAAAAACTATAAAGCTACGACTAGGATGTTATTGGCGCAAATTAAAAGAATATATAATTTAGGCATGTGACTTTATTTTATTGAATTTTAAATATATTTTTCAAAAAAGTCAAAAAGTACTTATTCAATTATTTCAATAATAGATTCTATACAAATATTTATGACTTTCTTTGTTTGATTACTATAGAGTTATTTTTATTTTTTCTCATTTATTAATTACATCAAATTTACAAATGAGTTATTTTTTAATTTATGTGATTTACTAAACTTAGACTTATTTAAAATGTAACGCGTTTTTATTTCTTATTTTTTAGTCATTAAATATTCAAACTCGGTGAAAGTTACATGTGCACTCCTTACAGATTTTGACTAAATTATATAATGTACTGGTAAAACTATTGGGGAATGCAACTCATTTAAACGATGTGTTATAAAACCAAAAACCAGTTCTAATTTAACTTCTATAATTTCTATACGCCCAAATAATATGTCTAAAGGTTAAACAATCCAATATAATTATTCCCAGATAATAACAGGATATATTAATCTCGAAATTATTTTCCCGTATTTTACTTATCTATATATATATATATATATATATATAATATCATCATATATATATTATATATATATATATATTAATTATTTAAATGGATAGGTAAATAAATTCATTTTTATTTGTAGGTCTATATAATATATATGTATTAGTTAAAATTAAAGTAATATTAATAATTATATGCTAGTTGTATTAATACATATTAAAAATACTTTTTCACAAATATAATATTGATATTTAAAAATTAAGAGTTTTATATTATACATCTACTCGTATGAGTATATTACCTATCAATGATTTTATGATCGAATACAATTTATGTTATCAGCTGAAAATAGGTCAATTTTTTAACAAATTAAGAATACAAAGTGAATGACAATACCCCAGTAGCAGTAAAAACTTCTGGGTCCATAAATCGATTGAGCTATACCTCTCCCGGAAAGGAATATATATCTCAATCTATCCTTTGGTTACCAACCCTCAGGACGACAAAAAGAAGTGTCGTTTTATTTTATTTCAAGCTTTGCCAAATGCTAAACAAATTAAAAGTATATAAGCTAATATAAAAAAATATGTGTTTTTATGTGTATAGTCATGAAGCTTTCATGGAAATTGTATGTGCTATATAATATTATTTTTATAAATGTATTTGTGTAATTCTAAAGATTTGAAATAAGTTTTATGAAATTTATTTTCATTTTCAAATATAAATAACATATCTTAATCAAATGTAATAAGCTACATATCGTATGATTTTACCTGCACCCTCCATAGTTCATAGAAATATGTAAAATAAATTTCTAAGAATAAAATATAATACATGCATATATTATACTTATATTTTTCAATATTTTAGAATATGTTCTAGTATGTAAAATTCTATTTAAACTGTAAGTATAAATGTAAATTTCAAATAAAGAAATATTAGCAATATAAGTAATCTTTATTCTTTATATATTAGGTTAATATTTGCGTACCCTAAAAATCCATAATGGATTTAATGGATTTTATGTGAGAGAAGATAAAATGTTCGCACTAATTTTATAGTATACTGGATGTGATATACTCGTATAGGTAGTAATAATTTAGATATAAAAGTTATTGAACTATCAAAGTTTTGCTAAAATTTCAGCGAAATCTCAAAGAAAAATAGTTTTAAAAATAATTATTTTTATGAGTATTTTTCCATTAAAATTAAAAAATCCAAAAAAACAATTCGTAGGTTGAGTGAAATATAGGTGGAGAATGTTGGTCAATCGTCTCTTTGGTCTTTAGATAGGATAATGTATTACTATATTATTTTAGTTTAAAAGCAATGACAAATCATTGAATTCAATAAATACGATAACAAAAATAAATAGATATATTATATAAAAATGTATACACTGTATAAATAATTTTTTATTTCCCTTGCATTTGTAAAATACTGCATTTTGCATACACATTCTTATATATCGTATAAAAGGTTGTTTATATTCAATTTTATGAAAATTACTGGATATATGATTTTAAAAAATGACCTCTCAAAATTACCACCAAATAGTTTACACACAAATGTCAAATCTCGTATCCTATACCTTTTCGTCAAAAAAAAAAAACATCAGAATCTATATTACTTGAATTTTATATCATTGCAAAATATCGACAATCGTTAATGTTTTTATACTTATAGCTATATAATACATAAGAGTATACGAAGGTATCAAGAGATTAGTAAGAGATGGTATTTCGACTACAGTATTCGGAATACTTTTCAAGTGTTTTATTCCATAAAAAAAAAAAATACTTTTAGGTTCCAATTATAGGTATAATTTTAAGAAACTTTTTTTATGTTTCCGAGAATCAGTGGTGGCTCGCCGGATGAAGCAAGTGAGGCTCAACCTCACCTAGTAAATGTTTGTAATATTGCAATAAATAGAACCTATTTTAATTAATAATTTAATATTAAATTATTTTATTATATTACATAATTTTCAATCATCTTTCGAAATTTCTGACAAAATATTGTTAAAATTTATTTTAGTAATTATTGATATCAAATATTAAATGGTATCTGTAGCGGAAATTTGGCACGGGTACGGCAGCGGAACCCGAGGGGCAAAATTATTCAGCTGTGACTCACGGTATAATGACTATAGCAAGTATAGTTTACTGTATCTATGATACAGTGGTGGTTCGGCATGATGAAAAATATTGTCGTGGTGACAATGATGCGAGTAGCCCAGAGAAAACCCGAGAAGCAAACATTTTAAGACTTCAGTTGCTGAATAGAAAAATTAATATCAAGTGGTTAGGGTGAGCTAAAAAAAATATTCGGTATATAAGGCAGATAAATTCCTCATAGGTGACATACATTTTATTCTGTGTAATTTCTATTACTAAACGACAAATATCACATAAATATTGGTTTAATTTGTTCCCCATTGTGTATGTATATCACGGAGGCATATTCAAAAATGAAATATTACTATTTAATATAGATACGTATAGTAATATTATGATTCTATTATAATATTAGTCATTTAATGTTCATATTATTTTTAATAAATTAAATTCGAAGATAATTATAGTTTAATTGGTTTTTGCAGTATCGACTTAAATGATATATAATATAATGGCGTTCAAATCAATGTTTCCAGTAATCTATATAGAGGTAATGCGACGTTTATGATGAGCGATGTTCAAGGTTCGAATTCCAGTTTATTTTCATATGATTTTTATTACATTTTTCATACATATCTACTACACAGTTAAAAAGAAAAACTTCATTTCATTCCAATGTTATTATATATTGTATTTATTGTGTAGGTGTCTCAAAATATTATATTATCTAATATAGTATTATATCTACATTTACTTAATATTCCCAAATTGTTTGCCTCACCACCCACAACACACACCAGCCGCCACTGAAGACTTCAATAAAAGTTGTTCATTTAGATTCTAAAATAATCAAAACTCCTCAAACACTGGTTTTTGACTGTTTATATTCAATTAAATAATAATATATTAAATTATTAGGTACTTTATATTTTTGTTCTTAAAATTTAGTACATATAGATAAGGAAAGTATTCTAAAAATACTCAGAATACATTTGTAAAAGTATTCCACATACTTTGGGTCGAGTACATATTTTGAATACTTTTTTGGATATATTCCGAATATGTATTTCAAATACTATTAAATAGTATTTACACAAGTTTGGGTATCGAAATTGAATATTTTAGACTACTGCAGGAGATACTAGTGATACCGAAACTAGAGTAATTCTCTAAAAAATTATTATGTAATAGAAACTAATCGATAGCTTTCATAAATTTAAAAGTATGATTTAAGCATCGAAGAAAACTTAAATGTCACTAATGTAAGTGTATTAGTGTTCTATTGTATATTGGAATTTTTTGAGAAAACAATATAGGTAGGTATATATAGGTGATCTTCAGTTTATGTTACAGACATTTTTTCATATAAATATATATAAGTATAATATATTCAAAATGAAGAAAACAAATTATGCGAATGTGTTATAATATAAAATCTAATTTAAATAATTTGTATTATTTACATTATTTAAACGACCTGAAAAAAATATTTTTAGTATCATCTTTTGAAATTTAAATGAGAATATATTATATATTTTTCATATAAATATCGCGTAAATAAATATTTTTTCAATCAATTTTGAAATGAATTTTATATGATAAAACTTTTGTTTGACAGTGATTTTAATGTTTTTTTAAAAAGATTTCATTATATACAGTTCCTACGAAACCACTTAACATTCACTTGCACTAGTTAATGCAATTTTTCTAAAAGACAGGCAATACGTTATACTCAATATATAGTTATTTGCAATAACGAAAACTCATTAAAAATTATAATGGGTTTACGTGAAGTCTGCATAAAAATTAGAGATTCGAGTTTAATTTACAAAAGTTTTACATCAAAACCCTCCATAAAAAGGTGTTTAATAAATATTTCAATCTTCCAATCTACTTTAGTTTAATCTAATATAGCACAATATACTTTTCTATATTTATAAATATAAGAAAGTGCCTTTGACATAAAAATAAATGTTTTTCACTTTATGGAAAGGAACATTTAACTATCGATTCAAAATAAACGCACTTAAAAACAGGTGTTTATTTATTATAAAACGTCTGACATATAAGTGTTTACGTCGTATTTTCGTCATGTGAGTCGAATATTGTCGTCTTTTATTATTATTATATTTCTTTGACCAATTAAAAACTATTTTGAAGTCATTTTAATTATTATTGTATTATTTCCGTCAATATACTTAATATGGAAAACATAGTAAATATAGCACTTATACACACTATAAACATTTTAATACTCCAATATAAATGTATGAACCTGATTATATCCATAGATTACAGCTTACTATGTTCTATAAACAATAATGAATTGTTAATTGTATGAGGATAATGAGAAAACGTTTCCGTTGAAAATCCATGAAAAAAGCTTATTTACATTCATTTCCTCTATTCAATATTTAAATATTAATATTAGGGCCTAAATGCTAATCACTTTTCTGTTTTTTTTTTTTTTTAATTTATGAAATTTTCAAGAAATTTTGGGGTAATAAATGCATTTTTAATGACATAAATATTGGAATACTAAATATAATATATAAACAACATTTTTAAAGTTTGAAACAAAATACGATAACAATTTAAAAATTAACATTTTACATGTTAAATAACAAATCCCAAATGTCTCGGACTTATTTCGTCTTATTTTCGTCTCGGACGATTTTCCCTTTGTCTCTTCTCTTTATATAGATACTTATGTAGATAAGTGTCAAACCATTTTATCAGTTGCTATGTATAAAAATTAATTAATTAAATGTAATATGTATCTATTATGTACAATAAAAAATTATAGTATGATTCGAGTAAATTTAAAAAAAAAAAATAAGAGAAATATTTGAAAAATATCAACAAGATTACAATATAAAGAAAGATTGTAGAGAATAAAATCTTGATATATACCAGCACTATAAATTTACTACTTTTTCTACACTATTGTGTCATTGTAGTAGATTTTATTTTACTAATTTATCTAATTTTATGTATTTAGAATTAATTTATTATATTATTTTTTCAAAATTCCATACGAATATAATTTACATCGATTTCAAAAATATTAAATACACATTATAATTCAGTGAAATATATAGATAGTTGTTTTATGTAGTCATAAACCAACCTATAATAATTCTGCGATGAAAGTGTTCTGGTAAATCCGGTCTTCATCTAATTTTGTATAAATTATAATTTATAATATAGTATTATGTGTACATATTATAATTTTCTCTAGTTCACGCCAGCTCGAACAAACCTGTTGACCATCACCCGTCGATAATATTATTACATACGTTCGAATTGTATGTATGAAAAATATTCAATTATTATTATTGTTATTATTTTAAAACCCACTGAATCCCAAACATGCAGGATTGCCACTTACTTTTAATTATTACTATGATATTAACTCAAGGATGGGTAAAATTAACGATAAAACTAATTTTAAGTTACCTAATTATAATATTTTAATAAATAATTGACGGGTAAAAGTACATTATTAATGATTTAAATATAGTCAGGGTAGTATCATAAATACATGTACTTGTATTTAATACGTATCAAAGATACAATTCTTTCTTGTATCTTTTGATACAACTGGTACACGATAAATTAAATTATCAAAAATTATACAATAAATATTATAATAAAAAATAATACATATTATTATTATTTTACAATATTTCTTAAATGAACTATTTTTATGCAATAACTAGATAATGTTTTAAATAAAATTGTAATCGAATAATATTTATTTAAATTTATTTCACTCTTCTATAAAATATTTTGATACTTATCTATATGGCTGTATACATCTATATGTTGAACATTTTTATAATCATTTACATAGTTATATAATGTAAAATATTTTTTTTGTATATTGTTATTAATAATTATTTCAAGAAATTTTTAACATAATATAATATATTTTTTTTTTTTATATAAAATGTTAATGAGTAAAAATAACTTTCACTATAAAATAATAATTATATTTTTGAAAGTATCGTGTAAAAAAAGATGCCCAAATTTAATATATCATGTACCTATCTTGTAAAATACTTTTTTAGTATTTTGCCCATTCTTGACTCCAGTCAAACTAAAAACTTAAAAAACTAAAAGTTAAGCAAGTTTAATAAAAAGACAATTTTGTTACTTATAAGTTAATAACACAATAATAAATAATTGCAAAAATAGACATCTGAAATAATTAGGTTAGTATATGCCACGTGCTCATTTTAATAGTATTTAGTATCGAGTAAAAAATAATATTAATAATGTTCGAAGTATAACTTCTCAAAGACGTCCAAATAATGTGGAGTTCCTGATGTACTATAAAGGTGGAAATTTGGATATCCAATTAGCAAACATAACTGATCAAAATAAGGTATCTAAATTAATATGCTATATTTTTAATTGCGATATTCATTAAAAATCTTAGGTATAAGTGATGACTTAGATGTCTATTAGAATCATTCACTCTTTTAAAGTACATCTTCTTTCATTGTAATCTCAGAGTAAAACATAAAAAAATATTAAGAACATAATATTTGCTATGTCGAGGGGTAGAACTATTATAATTAAACTAATTTTCTATAATTTGACAATTTGAAAAGTTTACTTACATATCAACATAAGTAATCTTAACTAAGTATTAAAGTTTAGTATATATAGGTATTATTATTAATTTCAAATTTTGAGCGAAGCGAGTAATGTATTGGTTTAATAATAATGTTTTTTTTTTTTTTTTATATGGAAGTCCACGTGTATTTGCGCATCTCCCATGATAAAATCACATCTATTAAAATTATCTTAACCAAACAATAATTTATTTCGAAAATTAGGACGGAACATAATGTAGAACTCTCCACTGTGATTTCATAGTTGAAGATGTAACTTAATATATGTATTGAACGTTTGACCATCTTTAACTAATATATTCACGATATCAACAAAATTGTTAAATATTTATTATAAATATAATAAAATATCTGAATATTAAAGCCATGCTAGATTATTGTATTCCGGTAACAATTTTGAACGAATTAGGAACTAAAAATATAAAACATTTTGTAACATTATATGTTGGAATATAATGAATATTTAAAAAAAAATTCAGTTAACAAAAATTTATAAATACCTATTTTGTAAGCAGTATTTGCAAAACATGTGATTAAAATTTAATCTAAAAAATAAACCGATAATATAGCATAAAACCAAAAAAAAAGCTAAGTATAAAAATAATTTAAATAGTTCAACTGGTGTAAAAATTTTTTAAAAATTATATATATTTAAATATGTTTCATGGAAAATCCATAGCATTATTATTTTCTGGATTATAACAATATCAAATACTTCTAAAAATATCGTTAGTCAATTAGTAGGTGTAGGTTTCCTTTAATTGTAAGCATAATATCTATAGATTCTAGAAAGATGAAAAATTAAAAAATTCAAATACTAAATAGTTTTAATTATATTTATGAATAAAGCTTTTTAGATAAAACCTCCTTTGTGCAAATATATAAGATAAAATAACATAATTTTAGTATATATTATATATTCATTCACTTCGTTCAGAATCTAAAACTTAATTCAAATAAAACATTCTCACGATTTCGGGAACTTTTTTTTCTAAATTGTTTTTAAACGAGTTTTCTTAATAATTTATAAATCTACAATCCCCGTTCCAGAAATATTCTTGAAAAAACCCTAGCCCATAGGTCAGATTATTATAAATAGATATATAAACTTGGTAAAATAAACCATTCGTGTACACAAGTATAAAATGTATATAGTGTATAAAACTGTTTAGTGATTGCAGTAATAATATAGTTCAATAGGTCAGTTTAATATTAAAAGTATTTTTTAAATAAATATGTACTCAGTGAACACATAATGTGTTTTTGTTTTCCAGAAAATTATTATAACTGATACAACAATATTATACCTATTATTATGGGTTTTAATATATACATATATATATATATATATATATATATTAATATTTTATGTATTCGTATATTATATTTAAAAATCATAAACTAGAGTCGTTTCTGAAATTAGATTTAGTAAAAGTATAAACAAATTATACTTCAGTGAGACATAAAATTTGTTCGTGTATGAAAAACTAAAAATATGATCCCATAATTTCGTAAAATATTGAATAAATAAACAATTAATAGATTACACTTTAAATTGAATTATACATAGATATACTAGTTAAACAATTCCAGGATTACTCATAGGGAGGGGGCATCAAGTTTTGGAAGGGCTTTGTACTCATAAAGATATTGGTATTTCTTGGACTTTGATGTACTTTATGAATATACAATTTTGTTTCGTACATGGCTATATTTTTTTTATATAGAAAATACTTTTTAAAAGTATTTAAAAACCATAATCATTTTTAAGATATAATAGGCTAACGAATAGGTACTTAAGAGTATGCTATATTAATATATAGTACTATATATCGTAATATCAATTTTTAAGGTGTTTTGTTTAGACAATTTTCAAGAAGTTTTTTAAATAATGAAAATTTAACAATTGAAAAATGTTAAAATACATTTTAAATTAGTCTCATAAGTGTACCACTTGTATTATTATGTAATCATGACATTTGTTCAAAAGTCACTTGTGGCTTTCTAATCTTAGTTTGATAAAAAATTATTATAAAAGAGAAATAATTACACTAAATAAAAGATGAAAACATAAAATTAGCATAGAGTTATTTTGATTAAAAATCGTCGAATTTTCAAATTAAAAATAATAAAATATTAAATAATAAATATTCTCGTTTATCATAATCAGTTTAAAATTTGAATCTACAAAGATATGTTTGGTTAGGTATAGATTAGAAAGAATTTTAGGTACTTAGAAAGTGAGAACCAGTATTATCAAAATTTTTAATTTTTCATAAAAGGGGGCTGCCGTTTCGTTGGGATAATTCAAACTGGGGGCTAGCACAAATGTGGGACCTTTGGGTATAAACTACACAAACCATGTGCATTATCAAAATTTTAAACTTCCTGTACAGGGGGGGGGGCATGGAATTATACCTAGAACTTGTTTTAATTCCATTAAAATGCATGTATACCATCAGGGGCGTATCGAAGAAGTTTTTATTGGAGAGTCAAAGTTGGTAGTTTGGCCAACTCTAAAAATTGATCTGGGACAATATGTTTTCGTTATTTTACTGAAGTAATTTCATTATTAGGCTGTTTTAATATAAATTATGAGAAAAAATACCTATTATCATTAATAAATAAAAATTTTCAACAAAAAGGTAAATAATAAAATATATAAATATAAATATAGAATAAATTATTAATTGATGACCTTAAGGCCTGGAGTAATAATTTATTTATAGATTTATTTTCAATCTGCATGTGTAAAATTTATTATAAAATAGACATGTAGTAAAATGGTTTTACGGTGAATCAGCCATAGAAAATTGTACCTAATAAAAAAAAACAACTAAACTAAAAAAAATTAAAATTTTTATTATTATAAAAATTATTAATTATGAATATTTTTCATTATTATCATTATTAATATTATCAATATAACAACATTATCAATATTCTTCTTTATTTTAGAGTAACAGATTTTTGAAAAATTTCATTTAAAGAATTTTGATCCACTAAATCTTTTTCAGAAGAAAGCAACATCAAATTGTTTAATCTAGAGTCTTTTTGGTTTGTTCTTAAATAACTCTTAACTAATTTCAATTTGCTAAATGATCTTTCATTGTCTGCAACAGTTAAAGATGCCGTACATGATAAGCGACATAATAAATTAGCTAATAGAAAAACCCCTTTTAATTCATAGGAAACTATAAGTCACTAGCAAAAATTTCATTGCATTTTGAACAAGTGTTTCCGTTAAAAATTCTCTTATAAATGGTGGTTTAAAAATATTCCATAATGGCTTAACATCATTAATAAATTTTTCTAGATGATATTTTAAGAGGATCTAAACTCTTTTCTATAAAAGGTATAAAATGAAATTTCAGAAGCATTAATTCTATTATAATCTAAATGTTTTGAAGAAATTCGACGACAGTGACGTACAGAAAATTATTTTTCAGCATCAACTTCATATTTTTTTTTTTTTAACTAGAGCACTTTGGATCAAATTATCCATATTATCTGAATCGGAATTTCAGGTGATTCAAGATATTCTGTTAAAAGTTTTAATTTATACATAATATTTTTCATAAATATAAGGCTCACGACAAAATTAACAGAAATACATTTTTTTTGATAAGGAAAGAGCTGTATTTTGAGGTTTTTTATTGATTTATTTTTCTTCAACAACATTATCTAATACATCTATAATAATTAGATGAGATGTCCACAATCAATTTAATGCTTCAGCAAGTGCCGTCCACCTTGTTTGAGATAATTTTCATGTGCATTTAGTTTGTTCAATAGAGGTTCATATCATTTAGTACTAGATGAAAAAAAACATACAATTCTTGAATTATTGAGAATAAATTAGATATTAAACTAGAATCACACACATGCCCAATAAAAGTATTGATTTTATGTGCCTTACAAGGAATATATGAAATTCTACGTCAAATATCATCTAAAATTTTTTGTTGAGCACCATTAAATTGACCAGACATATTAGTTGCAAAATCATATGATTGAAACTAGATTTTGAAATTCAAATATATTGGTATGTAATATTTCTAAGATTTCACTAGCCATTCTTTTGCCGGTTTTGTCTACAAAGTCACGGACTTCAAACAACCTTTCTTCAGATTTTCCTTTATTATTTACAAAACGCACTACAACAGTTAATATATCTTTGGGCGTAAAGTCTGGGGTTGTATCTACCATCACTGCAAATTGTCATGCGTTGTTAACTTTTCATATTTATAACGTCAAACACACGCACAACAGATAAGATAGAATAAATAATGAAATATGACGATAAAGTAAAAGCAAAAACTGGACAAGTATTAAATATTTACGCATGTTCAATCCACATACAACATATGAATAATAGTGGTAATCATTAGGCAGTAGGGAATACGTACATAACAAATTTATAATCTTAGAAGACAACCACGTTCAGTTGTCTATTTATAGTACCTACCAATATTGGGATCATATACGTCCTTCATTGAGATTTATAATCCTCTGGAACTTTTTTAATATCATTATTGGCGTACTGATATCCTATTCTTCCAGAATAATAATGATATTAATAATAATAATAATAATAATAATAATGTTTTGTGCCAACTGCCATTAGTCTAATTTTAATCAATAACAATATCACAATTATTTACAAATCAATTGGCTAATATGTGCAGTTGTTAAATTTTTCTTAAATGGCCAACTGAGAAATTAAAAGGTTAGGTTAGGTTAGGTCAACTGAGAAATTAAAAGAAACCAATTATTGGTGGGGTATTATGACCGTCCTCTTAATTACTATTAATTATAATGAATTTTCTTTTAAAATACTGAATCATATGCCATGTTATTTAAAAAATCAATCGAATACGTTTTATTTTTTTAAGTATAATGAATATTTTAAAATTACGTTAGTAATTTTCATTCATTTTAGATTCCGAACGTTGCAAAGAAGCTATTGATTTTATAATAATTTATATTTTAATTTTTCTGTCAAATCATATAAAATATTTACACAATAATATCCCGTGTAATACACATACTAATGATAATTAATTTATCACACAATAACAATACCCACTGGTCCTTTAATTATAAAACAATATTAAAAACAAAATATTAAAATATTTTTTTCCAATAAAAATATTATTTAAGAAACTAGTGGGTGCACAGCCCTATCTGCCCTAAGGACGTTCTTGATGTCACGTCGGAAATTAAAACTAAAATTTTGGAAATATAATATAGGGAATAAAGCATAAAATGTATATAAAATTACAGATATAATTTTATTATCTTTATTTTTATATGTTTATAAAAATGTTTAAAATAAAATAATTACTTTTAATGTGCACCTTGTTACGATTTTCATTTATCGACTTTTTTCTGAAATCTGTTACTGAAAAAAGTTATGTATCGTTATGCTTTTGATTTAATTATCATTCGTTTACCTGTAATTGAAAAATATACGTCATAACTTAATATATATAATGAAATAAATTGTATCTTTTTACTGAAAAATGTAGTATTTTTGTAGGCCGGCTGATAATACTCAAATCGTAATAAAAAGACCCTTTTACTGGTATGGGAATTCTTCAGTAATATACCGTAATACCACATAATATTTAATAAGTTTTAATTATTAAACAAAATATAATTAAGTTATTCACCATCTTTGATCATTTTAATATCTGAACGGTTATAGTGCATTAATATATCAATAAATGTATATGTACTATTTACAACTTCGGTTATAGTTTTTGTTTTTTGAAGTTTATTTTACATGGATAAACGTAATTTACGATTAATTAACAATTTTATATTTTATCTTATAATAAATGGCAGAAAATTAATTGTATACGGACAATGGTATATTGCGTAGTGGCTATTTTTTTCATATTTTATTCTTATTTACTGATAATTGATAAATAATCTTATAACTAAATATAGCGTGACAATGGTTCAATAGCTCCTGAATTTTTTTTTAAAAGTGTATAATCAGTACAGGTATAATGAGGTTAATGAATATAATAATATAGGTTCTATTGTGCAATTTTATACATTAAAAGGTATTGAAAATGATATAGATTAAAAGATTTTCTTATTAAAAAAAAATACTTAATAAGGATTTGTGTGTTTTCGTAATCAGATATTACATCAATATACGATATACTACCACTCCCTCCCCCCAACTCGTAGGCCAAATATCACAGCCATACGTGTAGCCGTTATTATCCTTATTCTGTACTATATAATATTATATTATAGTATTCCAAGAATCGTTGTAAATATGATGATTATTATGCTATGTGTACTCGGAAAAGTGCAGATTACCGAATATCACCAAAAATGAAAATAAAAATCAAACGAACGATATTGATTGATCGTACGATTTTTTGTCGGGCTAAAGAAATATCGTATCTACGACAATAAAAATATTCTTGTAGACCACATCTTATTCGATATTTAATTTGAGAATCTATATATTTTTGACCCATTTATTTCAGGTTTAATAAACATAAGTTTAGACACTTTAAATCCCCGTTGTGGCGCGTCCGTACACATAGATTACAGTTTTACAGTTACAGATTGATACAGATTACAATTTATATTTCAAGAATTATTGTTTTAAATATTTAATTTTAAAATTTGCTATACATTTCAATGGAAAACTTGATTTTATTTTTAGTTATTTTTTTTTAAACTAATTCGTTGCATATTCGCTACGTAATTCGTTACCAATCATTTAAAAATTATACCGGGCCATGTTAACTCATGTCTATACATAATCTTGCCACGGTAATGGTAAGGTGCGGGCATAGTTTGGGAATACGCTGTGTAACGTTTGTATGGTACTTTGTCCCTATCAATTTATACTTGGTGCGAAAGAAAAAGGTACTTTGTTACGCCGGAGGCGACCGGTTCCACCATACAACATTACCACAGTCGAACACCCGTCTACAATGGTATACAGAGCGCCGATATTTATTAACTATAAAACATAATTTTCATGCAGCTCGGTGTATAACACATTTATTTGGATTAGCGATGTATAGTATCTGACCTGCGTACGGTAGACAAATTTTTGCACGTTGCCCCGGTCAATTCGTTTTCGTTGTATACCTACTTGTATTTATTATTAAAAATTAAAAATTTAATATATATAAATATAATTTATTGCATTATAAAAAATTATATATACATATATATATATATATGTATAATATATAGGTACATGTTTTATTTTTTATATATTAATTTGTATAACATAAAATAATTGTTTTTACCTATATACCTATATTATATTGTTAATTATTTTTTTTTTATACTATATATTTATTTTTATACTTAAGTTAATTAGTTTATGAACAAATTTATTATCTAGTTAATGCCTACTTTTAATTATTTAAATTTTGTTTTCTTTAGAAATTAATAATAATATAGAATTTTTTTTTATTTGTCTACGTATCTTGGTTATTTACGATTCACCACTTGTATATTTTATTTTTTTTAATTGTTTTTAGGGAAAAAAAAGATTTTTAAGGATTATAACATTTAATTTTTATTAATTGTTTAAATAGGACATATATACGTATTTAGCATAGGCATATTAAACGTTTTTCTTATATAATATATAAAATATTATATCACCATTGAATTAAGGTAAATTTTAAGAATTAAAAATAGTAGGGCAAGTTATGATGACGAAGTAATAGGAAAAGGGTAAAATATTTGTGCCCCTCTTACTCTGAACACCACGAGCATCACTGTGCTTATATTTTTAGAATACAGATAACAATGACAGGGCATTCACGATCGCGACAACCGTAATGTATATATATAATATGTATATTATATATATTATAGGTTTACAGATTAACGATTACGTGGGAGCCCGGGTACATTTTCGGCGTACGTCAATAAATAATTCCGCTGGAATCTCTAGCTCCCGGGTACCTTTTTAACAAATAAATAAGCTTTTTTGTTCCACTAAAAATAAATTGATTTTTTTAAAATAAACATTTTTAAATTACCATTCACATAATCTAGGTAGGTACGCTCTATTTTAAAATTCAAAATTATTTGTCAAAAAAAATAAAAATAAAAAAGAATGGTACAAAATTAAAAATACAATATGTAGAACACATTTCTATTAAAATGTCAATATATATTTCATAGAAATTTGATGATAAATAGTTTCTTCAAATATAGATTATATTGAGACACGTTTTTGGTTTCAAATTTGTGGACTAGATATTCCCTTAAGATTTATTGAAACATACGGTCACATATTTTCACATAGATACATTATACCCAAGTCATATACCTAAGTTTTAGGAGTTTGTATAGGCCTTTTTAATGTAATTTTATGAAAAATTTAAAAAACAACTGTATAATAATAAAATACAAATAATGTACTAATAAAACAACAAAAACTGTTAAAAAACAAACAAAATTATTGTATATGTCTATATTAATTTAAACTTGTTTTGAAAAAAGCTATTTCAACAAGGACTCTAGTAAAAATCACTACCTACGTTTCTGCGATAATTATCTTCTGTTAAACCTTATTTTATATTATAAAATTACAAGTAGGGCGTCTCCTTTATAGGCAATTTTTTGTACACACCATCCTATTACACTAAATAATTTAGGCCATAAAAATTTTCAAACACAAACTAATATGATTATATCTTCAATTTCTAAAAACTAGTTTAATATTTATAGAAAAGAAACTCAGTAATATTTCGATACTCTTTGGAAGAGTTTGATAGAATATAAAATTGGCTCAAATTGATAATTGTTCAAAGCGGTTAATATAGTTACTTTAATTATATAATATTATATTTGTCCCAATTAACCCTTTTTAACATAATCGAAATTAAATGTATTTTACAATTTTTATTTTAAGTAAAGAGTTCAAATAGCTGTAAACAGATGAAAAGCTTTCTATAATATTATAATATTATTATCCATAATATTATATCTACAATATAAAATAAATTTGTATATAGGTAGATAGGTAGGTACTCATATTTATCATATAATTTTAATTCTAATAATGACCAACAAGAAATTTAGGTACACAGATGTATAAAGGTTGAGAACCACTACTAGTATACGTTGTACATTCCGAGAAAATATACTTACCTATTATATTATTACACTCGAAATAACAGACCTCTGCTTGTTTCAATGGTATACAATAACCAAGAATATGGTTTTTTTTCAACACAATTTTGTACCTAACAATAATAAAACAACATAAAATATGGGTTTGACCCTTAGGATAGGAAGGCAACGAACAACCCTCGTAGACCAGATTGGACCTTAGTCAGAATTTCGTGATATAGTTGGCGACAATAATATAGTATATTATAATAGTAGGTATAGAACGGTTACAACGGTGGCAGCAGTAGAGCGCATTTGCTCGAATGAAAAATAGTGGTGGGGAGTTCTGGGGACGCGTCGAGTTCCCGCTGAAGTAACGAAACGATGCGTGTGTATGTCTTCTTTCATTCGTCTGCTGAATTTCCCGAAGTAAGTATACTGCAGTTCTTCAAATAAAATATTTTCATATTATAATTTTATACGAAATTATACAATGTATTTTTTTAATTATATTTTAAACAGTATTACAATACAATGTTATACTTAAATTTCAAATTTATATCTCCGATAAACACTTGATTAGTACTTGTAATATACGAGTAGCAATTTAAAACCTAACATAACCATTTCCAATATGGGCCAAAAAAACATGACGATGAAGCCAAAATCTCCCGAAAGAAGGCATTTTAATATGGAGGGTAAATATATTATAGTTAAATAAATTTATTTTTATAGTATTAACGCGCATTTAGTATGTAAGGAAGTATATTTAATAATTTGGTATGATTATGAGCTCCTTTAAAAAATAAAAAATACAGCTACGTACCATTTTTGTATTTCATCTTTATTATATAGACACACCATTAAAAATATATTAATACAAGTATATCATAATATATAACACATTTGGGTTCCAAACCAAAAGATATTTAAAAATCGTTCAAGCTTCAAGACAACATGTTTTCTAAAGTTTTAATATCGATTTAAAATCTTGAAAAATGTATAAATTGCAGGGATAAAAACTAGTTTTTAATAAATTTCTCACTACATAGTAAGTCAATTTTTTAGAAAAATTAGTTCCTCACGCTATTTACTCCAGGCCATATATTTGACGTGTTTTTATAAACTATATGTATATTCCTCTTAATATCAAAATATGTATTTATTAACGAGCGTAAGCCACTTGATTTTCAGAGACAGTATTATATTTTCCGAGTAACCAAACTTTACCTAATTTTATATATTTATGCCGTATTACAAATAATTATAATATTTTTCCACTAGATAGGTTAGGTACACTGAGCGCCAACTTACTTAGATAAGTTTTTTATTTTCGTTGATTTTCTGTAAATATTTATTAATATAATATAATATTTCGAACGCAAACGTCATCATTTATAACTACTGACTTAATATATTATAATTATATATCAATATCCTCCTAAAAAGTGGGTGTAGAATTATTTAATTTCCTGTAATAAATTACTTAACAATAAATAATTAACATTATACCTAAATAAAAATGTGTATTATATATTATATATGTTCGTTATCAATTAACATATAAAATTAGTAATATGTTTCCATATTATATACATTATAATCAGTTCATCGCTTGTAGTTACTACCATCGATATATCGAATTACACGTATATATTATAAAATATATAAATTATAATAGTTTCCGTTGTAGCTTGAAACATAAATATAGACATTAGAATAATAAAACTATAATGAACTAATTTATGTATAACATTTATTAATAAACGAAATAATAATTTTAAGTATTAAAAGTTCATAAAAAAATGTGTTGGTATATATATTTATTTAAAAAATAAAATGTTATAGTTTATCTACTCTTATCAGTAAATTTTAATTTCGTTTAAATTATTTTTCTTATAAATCATTTTTATATTATTATCCCATAGTTTTATGTTTTTATTTATCCATATACAAATATTATTAGGCATAGCACTATTTTTGCAGCTATAACAAAATGAAAAATAGGTACCCATACCCATATTTTGTACTTTCTTATTTTGACATTTCACTAGCTTATCCCTGATTATTCCAATTATTAGATAAATTTCAATTTAATTTGAATTAGACAGATTTTTTTTAAATCTTAATTATAATTAATAAATAGAATAAACTCTTAAGAAATATTAAAACTAAAAATGTGTAATCTAAACAATGCCAGCTTTCAATAAAAATCCATAATAACTGGAAAATTGATTTACCTTCAACTTATTTGAAAAATTATCCAATCTTGATATCTCTCCCTTAATCTCTACAAATATTCTTAACCCTACATTCATTGAAACTGTTTTCTTGTTATTTCATTTCTTTCTGCTGGTTTCGTAATTTAATGTTCATGTTTTTATTAAGTATTTGTAATTGCTTTTTGTAATTTTTGAGATGTTATAATTATTAATTAAAAGCTAAAATAAAAAAGGGAAAATCAGTCAAACCATATGAGCTAATATATATGTACATAAATATTAAATCATCTTTTAAACGTTTTAGGTATATATTTTGACGTTTTAAAACATTTACGGAAAGTCCGCTTACGGAGTTGGAATTTTTAAGTTTAAGAATTTCATAAAAATCTTAGTTATTTTAGGATTTTCAAGTTTTTAGAAAACGTATAATATTTCAACAATTAACAAAATAAATGCATGTTATCATGTAAATTAAATAATTCATATAATATATATATATATATATATATACATTATTTATTTTAATTTAAACATTTAATATTTTATATTTAATATTATTCATTAACGTTACTTATTTTTATTTGTGATAATAAATAATACATATTATGTGTACAGTAAATATGTAATACTTTGTATACGATGTGACGTCTTATCACATAATGTTTTTAATGATGAAACAAATTTTGTATACTATCATATATAGGCGTATTTTTTTAATAATTTACACTATCAGTATGTTCATTATCTTATTGTTAAACACAATATGCATAAAAGTATAATTATCTAGACATATATTTAATTATTAATGAATTATTAATTATTAACCTATTTGGTTTAAAGTTTTGATTTTATACGTTCTAAAATTAGTATTCATTTATTTCGGGTTAAGCTTGGGTATAGTCTTCGAATTATAAACGTTAGTAACTTAGTACAATGGTTTATAAAGCTATATTTAAGTATTATTTTTGTTCTCCTTCGCCAGTCATCCTATACCCCTTGTTCTCCGCCACATCAAATTTCATTTTTAATATATATATATATATATAATAGAATGTTTCTATTTAAACTTTAAACTTTAAATTAATAATACAGAAATTATCACAGAATATCAATAATAATCTATCGTAATCAGCGATACAATTTAGCCAAAATTGAATACGCGTTATATAATATGTATTAAGTAAACCACTAAATAATATAATATAATATTAACGAAAATACAACTAAATATATTTTTGAGTGTATTAGATTAAAATATTATAACTAGTTTTACATCAAAACCGATAATTTTAAGTGGCATTTTATTGTGAAATCGACACACTTATTTTATGGTTTTTTTTTTAAATTTTAGTATTATTTTTTTTAGTGCCAATCGGTTACATTTGAAAACTACTTATTTAAAAATGTAAATAAGGTAATAACTTATCATTAACTAAAATTTAAAACGGCCAAATATTTTGGTTAATTATACCACTATCGACTACCTATATAGGTACTATACTGTACTACAATTTATAAATCATAATATACTTAAGTAGTAAGTACTTACTTCACTATTAAAAACAAAACAAATCATCCACTAAAACATAAAATAGTTACAAGTCACGTTATTGATATAATAACATAATAGTATCAAATATCAATGAATATTAACGAGAGCACCGACAATGGTCCTAGGGATAAACTTGTTTTACCAGTTTTTTTTTTAACAAAACACAACACAGTATTTATATTTATATATATATATATATATATATTTTGTTTGTTAAGCTGAAAATGTGTTTATGCCCATAATAAAAATATTAATCTCATAAATTTAAAACCTTTAGGCCGATGTCATACAAAGCATTTTTGTCGCATACCTACCTAATGCCACACCACCCTATTTACATAATATCATATTGTCATACCTTCTCTTTGGATGAATACCACGATATAACTACCTGAAAATATAAAGATTGTGTGGGTACAAATGAATTCAACTATTTTGAATAGCCGGTAGATATACATATACATATACGCAGGTACATTATATATTTATGGGAAAATAAATGTTTAGATACCTAAAACATATATTTTCTATTACATACTTTTGGATTTCAATTTTCGAAGCCTAAAAAGGAGATTTGGAAATTTACAAGTGTACTAAAAAAACTATACCGGAATGTATAACAAACTTTGACATCAATCCTAATCTAATCCTATGGGCACCCATGCTCCTATTTTCTTCCACACCCAGTTTCAACTAAAAAGTCGAATGTAGGTAGATCTAATCAATTTGTTACTTTTAGCTCATAAAATGTAGCTCCCGGGACGTGCCGAAATAGTAAGGCCCGGAAAGTGTCGAAAAAGTACCTCCTGGGAGCTGCCTATAATGAGCTGAATAATAATAAATTGATTGGATTGTTTCGAGAAGGTTTAGTTAGTGCCAATAAGAACCATTTGCTATAACCGAAATTATAACAACGGGTGGCGCCCGGACATGCCTGCTGTTGGGGGAATAATCTATATTTTTATAAAAACCACTTTCAATTCAGTTATTAAAAGTTATAACTTCATATATTACATATTCCAGAAATATTTGTTTTAAAAGTTTTGTAACGTGACTAATAATAACTTTATTGAAAATCGCCCATAAATTTTTTCAGATAACCTATCTATAATTTTTTATAAAGATTGCTATACACAAAAAACACAAATTAGTTTCCTAGAAATGTGTATCTCACGAAGCATGTTTCACGCATGAAAAAATGGAAGTACAGCGTTTTAATTAACTTAGTTATTTATGTATAACTCACGATTATTATACATACATAGGTCATAGGCATAAAGGTGGAAATACTCTTAGAATTTATTTTAGTTATAACAAAGATTGATAAATAAGTGAATATAGGTATTAAACTATTACAACATATTATAACACATCGAAACAAATCAATATTAAAATCATTTATTAAAGACTTAAGAAGTAATTAGTATAGGTACGCAGTAAAGGAATTTCAAGGATCTTAAAAAGTAAAAATAACGCATTAAAACTTAATTTACTTAAATAATTAACATTTTATTATTATTAATAGCCAATAATACAAATTACATTAATTAGTAAGCTATTTTAACCATTGTATCGAATTTTTTCAAACAACTGAAAACTAGTGCAATAATATTAAAAAAATAAAAATATATTATATAATTCTATGTATGTTTAGTACCCAAATAAATTTACTTAAAAGGAAGATTAGGGTTCCCCCCACAATCATATTTATACAACATTAATTCCTTCGGTATTCGATTCAAAATAGGCTGCAATAACCTTTGAACTTTAAAATTATTATTAGCTAAGCGATAATACGGAATACTGGATGTTTTTTTATCTATTATATTTTTATATAATTATATTAATCCATTAAGTATTATTTACTACTATACAAATAAATTATAATCATATTATTTTTTTAATAAAGAAAAATAATTATTAATATAACTTAATAATAAACTATCTAATAATTGTAATATTATATCTATATATATATCTAATATTTAACCTCGTTTAGTTTAATTTTAAAATAATTGTATAGGTATGTGTATGTATCGTAATCAACTATTATTTGTCTATACAATATTTCTGTCCCCGTCGTGCGTTCATTCCAAATACGTGTATATTATCTATCGATATACAGAAAATAATACTTATTTATTATCTATTATCTATATATAAAGGAAGATGTCCGATACATCCGCTCACTCACTCATCAACGCCTAGACTAAACTACTGGATTTAAAGACTTGAAATTTTGGTGGTATATAACTCTAATAGTGTAGTGTTAAAACAAGAAATTCTACCCCTAAGGTTGTGAAATAGGGGTTGAATATGAATTAGGTTAGGTTAATCGTAATAAAATAATAATAATAATTTTTTTAATGCCAGTTTTATTTTTGTGTTTTATTACCCCACGTTGCCGTAAAAAAAATGGGCGAAAATAATGAAAATTTATAACCGGGTGAGAAAATGGAATATATTATGTTTGTAGATATGGTACTGCAAATAGACTACGCAGTTCACTATCCTGTGGAATTTCTGAACACATTCAATCCTCTTGGTTTCCCAACTCATATGCTACTCCTTAAAATAGAAACTTCAATCATGCTGTTGCGAAACATTCTTCCACCAAATTTTGCTATTTTATCAGACTGTGCGTGAAAGCACTCCAAAAAAATATCATTGAGGTAACGATAATTAATGACTGAGCTCAAGGAGAATCAAATTTTATACCACGTATACCCTTTTTAACATCAAACCACACTCCCAAACTTAAATTACTAAAATTTCCTTTAAAGTTATCTTTTCTTATGACTATAAATAAGTCCCCGCACAATATCGCAAGTAATAATAATTAAGAGTTGAATAGCCTCCAAATTTCAAGTTTTTTTGTTGAACATAATATTATTTATTTAACGAAAAAATTATATGTGAAACGGGTTTAATCTAGTTATAGGATTGTGATAACATATATATAATTTCTGTGAATATTAAAATGTTTTTTATCAAAACACCTCGTTATAATAGACTACGTCAGTCGTTCTTTCGTGAGATGCAAAAATGTCTAAACTGCTTTGTGAACTCATTCTGGAGCATACCATATAAAACTGTCCATGTGAGTCGTGAGAGGTAGTTATTACTCAAGTCAATCCCGGTCACTTTTAACGATATCATAATAGCAAATAATATATATATTGATAGTGGAAAAAATAATACTGATTTATAGGTAATAACCTATTATTTTATATAAAGAAAATGATCTTCTTTTAAGCACGTATATCATACGGATAATATGGGTTTTCGATTAGGCACCTTTTTTTTTATATTAATTTGTAATATTTTTATTTCATATTAAATATACGTTAATTAACAATGATATGATTTTATAATAATTGTATTTAATTTTATAATTCAAATGGATGGCTGATATTATAAGTATAGTATGTACCTAATTATTAATAGCCAATAGATAATTTTATGTATAATAATGATATTATATAATTTTTAAAATTATAAATAAATAATTTTTTTTTTTTTTTTTGGAGGGGGTTGATGAGTTATGGATTTCAAAGAAAATGAAATTATTAAATGATATATTATTAAAAAAACATGACAACATTGATATTTGATACCATACTAAAAATTTCGATTAATTATTGAAATTTTTGAAAATGTAAATGAGAATATTATATTTAATTTTACCAAAAAAATCGATTATAAAAATTCTATGAAATTCGGTTAACTTTTTGACAAAAAGAATATTAATAAATAGTTATAAGTTATAACGTAGAAGTACCCCTGTTAATATTTTAGTACAGTAGTGCGATATAGTAATATAGTAATAATTATTATTTTCAGGGCTTCAAACTGAAATTATTTTGTCGGTTCTTCTTCGATTTTTTTTTTTTTTTTGTAAAATTAACAGGTTTAAATTGTTCTTCAGATTTCTGGTTAATTAAAATCGTAATCTGGTTCTTAATCTGTTTTATTTATAATTTATTTAAATTTAGTATTTATAATGATGCTAGAAAAAATCTTTATATCAACAATGGGCAAGTAAATGAAAAAAATTAACTCAAATTAGTTAAGTTAAATTAACACAAAAACTTAAAACAATTCCTTGGTCCACAAAAATATTTATCTGAAATTAATAGAATAATGATCCTGAATTTGCCATGAAGTCTTCATTAGAAAAATGATTCATTTCACAACAAAAATTAAATAGTTCAATTTTTATATGTATAAATGTGTTGATTTAATTTTAGTGGAACTTGGAAAAATAAATCAAAATGTGGTAAATTGTAAGCTTTAGAACGATACTAGATCATTTTCAGAATCCTTATCACTGAATCGATTAATATGTCGGGAATAAAAAATGACAAAATTGCGATGCTACATATGTTATGGTAGCAATGTACCTATAAAAATTATTATTTCATTGTAAATTAAATAAATAATCCTAGTTATGTATTTCGTTTTCGTTCTTCAAAATAAATTATTTCGATTTCGTTTTAGTTTTTTAATAATATGTTGATAGACATAGTTTAACGAGCTTCAATATTAATGCACACTATTTTTTAATAGGTAGGTAACATAGTTTAGTGTGGTATAGAAGTGTGTAACTAGAAGTGAGAAATTAAGGTCCCATCACAAAATTGTTTCCAAATTATTAAAAATATAAAGTCAGTTAATCATGTACATTTTAAATTGACGTGATATTGATGAATAATCTCTAAACGGTGTAAAAATAAATGAAAGTAAATATGAGAATAGACGTTAAGAATATATTGACAACATAAATCTCAAAAGTGCAATACCGACGATGTCTGTATTTAAATTATTGAAAAATTTTTATGTATATTTTTTCACACTGAAAAAATCAAATTGGTGTTTACATATAAATAATTAGCTCAAGTTAAATTAATGGTATTTTACTAATATTAAACTGATATACTCTAAATTTAACTTAACTGTTTAAAAAAATTACATTTATTATTTATTGAAAAAAATTATTTCCTCAATTTTAGCGAATTACATAAAGAATGACGAACTTGACCAGCTTTAGTCGTATCTATTTATCTTAAACTGTAGTCATATACCTGAACAATGAGTACAATAATAATCAAATATTAATATAATTTATAAAACGCACGACACGTGATTTACGTCATATAACAATTGTAAACAAATATATTTTTCGATGTAATAATTATTTTTAAATAAAATAAGATTACAATAATCGTTTGTAAAAAACCTCGTTTTATAAAATCCATTATTATATATACATACTTTTCCATGGAAAATGCAATAACAAATCTCTCAATTGAAAAGGATATTTATATGTACCTGATCATTAACGATTTATCAAAATATTCAGGTTAAAAACAAAACCAATGTACAATGACAATAATAATATGTATAAATGGCTACGTCTTATATAGTATACAATGATTTATGGTCACTATAAGCTAAATATAAATCACTGTACTCCACTACCACCCATCACATGAGTACATGAATATTGATTATACTGTGGTAAGTGGTTATAAATTAAGAGCAGGTCCTACTACGATAGTCGGATAAATCTACTTTTTAATGTTTTTCAATTACACATAATGATTTTTAAGAATATTTATATAATTTAGTTATTGATGTATTTGATGTAGTATGTACTTACCTATGTTATAATATGTTCATTATGTACTGTTAATAATCATAGCTCCATATCTCCAACACAATCAATAAGCTTACGGGATGTAAGTTATTCAAATCTGTAATTCAGAATAATAATTTAATAATACATACATTTAATATATTTAAAAAATATACATATATATGAATATAAATTTACCCATCAAGAATTTCAAATTTAATACCCTACTCAAACAATGAAAGATATCATTACCCTAATTAACACTAATCCTCTTTTGATCATTTATTTTCAGTAACTTACCTATTCAGATAATTTTAAAATTAATTTTAGTGTATAAAATTTGTATTTAATAAATTAAACAGTAAAAACTCTTAAAGTTGAATGTTTATTTGAAATAATACATATATTAATAAAAAAAAGTCAGTAGCCATTAAATCTTGGAGTGTTATAGACGCATATATGCATCTTTCTAAAACAGTCATGTACGTAGTTCTATGGACGAATATATGAGTCTTCACTTCATTTTTAATATTTCAAAGATTCTAGTAGATTATAAATTCAAATATAAATCCAAAGATAAGACCTTTCGAAAAAAATAATCGGATGAATATCAAAGAAATTATAAGTTAACGAAATATTTGATTCTGTCAGTAATAAGTATGCTTGATTTATCGTAAAATACGTTATTTTTTCAAAAATATTTTTAAAGAGGCGCTTCGCTCATCAAGTATCAGTAAGCGTGGAAGTACTTCGGTCATTAAATAGGATACTTTTTTGTAGATGTATTTGAAAGTAATGATAAATCATTCGAAAAAAAACGATTCTGAAGGGAGATTTGATGTACTATATTTAACTATTAATATTAATTATATTATTCAGTATGATTAACATTATATCGTAAGATTAAGGTAGAAATAAATGTGATTTAGTTTAAACTTATCTATATTAAAAATATAATAATTATTCAGAATAGTTTGATTGAATATAGGTTCCTATATAACTATTACTGTCAAATATACATTCATTTTATTTACATTTATATTAACTAAATTTTATTTAGAGTTCTGTTCCTATTTTATTTATTGAAACTAATGAAATATTATAAGAACTCTTTTATTTAATTGTTCTATATTAAAATTATCTACCTATACAATAGTAGCATAATTAAACAATCACATAGCATACAATTAAATAAAATTAAAATAATAATCATACAATATCAAATAATGTATGATAAATTTAGAAATTTGCGAATACTATAATTTGTATACACCTGTATTTTATATGTATACATTTAAATTATACATTAATGTAACGTTTTATATTAAATAGATGTAACGTTCGAGTTTTTTACGACTATTACCTTGACGCCTATATACGGTCGCCACTAGTATACCGCTTGGTAGTTGGTACACTGGATAATCGAAATAATAATTCTCTGAACAATAATCCCTTATAATAAGTTGGAATAATAATCCCCAAATTTTTGAAGCGGCTGTAACTCCGTCAATTTTTAGTTTCGAATCTTTAGAATTAATTTTAAAAATTTTATCTATCTGAATCTTGTATCTAAAAGGAATTTATATTTAAATTTTTACCCTTTTCGGTGCGTATGTACAATAACTTGTTTGTTTTTTTCAATAGGCTATTTTTGATGGATTATTCGAATAGGTAAATTTTTTTAAACTAATTACCGACTTATTCAAGTGCGGTAACAAAATAAAAAGAATTGTTATTTTTATAAAACCCAAGTTATTGTACCCACGCGCACCGAAAATATTAAAAATTATAGAGCAATTCTTATTTTTTATACCAGATTCAGATAGATAATTTTTTTAAATTAATTTTAATTCCTAAACTATGGTTTAAAACCCCAAATTGACTTATAACTGCTTCAAAAATTTAGGGATTATTATTCCAACTCATTTTTGGGGTATATTCAGGAATTATTATTCTGGGATTCAATACGTTGGTTACACAACACAGGAAGTCGTTGAAAACAATTAAATCGATGGGACTAAGGTGAATTTGAAATGGTAATAAATTTAAACCAGGAAAGTTAAGATAATAAACATTTGTGTTTTAATTTTAACTTAATAAGAACATTATTCAGGAAATGTCTATACAGACATAAAACTTGATAAAAAAAAAAAACTATATAATATAGATAGATATATTGTAAAATAAATTTCAAGTTACAACTTTAATTATTTACGTTCGCCAAAGATAATAGGTGAGTACCTATTATCTTATTAATATTAATAATATTATTGTTATTCAATATTTGGGACGATGGGTTATAACACACATAGGTACTGGATCCCCACGTCCAGCCATTTCAATATATTAAAACTATTGCCGACCCCAGTACAAATAAGTATAATATGAGATACAAAAAAATAAAAATAAACCTTCGGTGTGTCGCAGGTAGTTCGTATATGTTGTAATAACAAAAAATCATATTAGGTATGCTATGGTTAAGATAAAGGATAATGGAAATTACTGGCCAGACCTTCTAAAATACCTATGACTATGTAAGCACACCTATATCTTTGATTATCTTATCCTATTAGAGGAAGTATTGTTAGGGGTCGTGAATTCTCTTACAAGTATCTAAAAATTTACCTATAAGGAACATAGCAGATTTTTGAAAGAAACCTTCCCATTATATAGAATTGGGCTTGATAATTAATTTACCAATATAAAGAATTGGTCTTTTAAAATAATATAATTCCTTACCTGTCGCGAACATGAATTTAATATTTGCTCTGCAAAACATCGAAGATGAATGTCCACAGAACTTCAGGAACGTAGAGGAAATACAAGTTATCTTAGAATATTTTTCTAATATAAATAGTACATCGATATGATAATATGCTTGTGTGTTAGGGCGACGGGGCAATCGCCCCCTCTAAAATTGTGAAAAATTACTTATCGAGTTAAATATTAACAATTATTCATATTTACATTGTAATGCATTTTTAAAATATTATTATTGAAAGTAAAAATTGTTTTCCATTGTTATGAAAATACTGAGGTAATTGGAGTTAAAAAATATATGTAGGTAATAGGAATTTTGAATAGGTACCTATTATTCTTGTGTGCGGTTATTGAATATAGAACAACACTCGATGCTGGGGTGACGTTGACAATCGCGTGTCATAACTATATGATCAAAATACAAAAAGATAGTAGGGGAATTCGTTAATAATATTTGTATTTCCTATGTGATCATAACGCATGTACATCTCTATATTTCTTTATTATTTATTTAATTTATTATTGGTGTATATTGTATTATTGTAATATATTAGTTAAAAATTTAGTATCAGTATCAGTATTAACAGAAAATTGAAATAAAACAACTTGAAAGACCTGTTTAGTGAAATGAAAAATAGGCGCTTAAATTTTGAACATAATACTTATAAGTTCTATTATTTTGTAATTTTTGTTTTGCATTTATATTATTGTTTTTCTATATGGTATTAATTTTGGTTTAATAAATACCTATTAAATGGGTACATATTTATTATTGTAGGTATTCTATACTTTTCAAAAATGAATAATTTTTAATCGCCCTCCTACTTTCAAAGCCCATGAGCCGCCACTGTTAATAAGGCAGTTGCCGAATGTTCGAGTGTGTGATCAGTGGATGTAAGAGTGCGCCAAAACGCGTACCTGTTGCCGATATGCAAAATTTAGTAATTATTTCATGAGTCAAATGTCACTTAAAATTTTCTTGTATTTGGAGACAGCAATATTCCTTTAATTTATTGAATTATTATATAATTATTACATTTGAAAAAATGTATAAAAAGAAACATAGTGTGTTACTTATGCTTATATAAATATAATCCCCTGTGATCTATAAATTATTTTATACTTAAAACACATTAAACTGAATGTCCTACCAAATTTTTGACTAAAACAAAATGTCTTTGTAAAGCTTAAATGAATAATATAAATGTTTTGCAATATATATATATATATATATATATATATATACATATATATATTTTTGTATGTAAACAACCATCGTTTTTAAAACTACCAATGGATTATAAATCTATACTTTCATGGAACATTATATATTAAATACAATCCTGTATATAAATGTATCCCTTAAATGTATTTAACAATTGAAAAACTATACTTCTAAAAAGAAACATTATTATTTGGGGTGGTTAATCTCTCATAGCTATTTTCATCACTCTTCATTAGAATTTTAACGAACAAAACAAAATTATTCAATAGAAATGATATACAATATTAATAAGTTGCATCAGAAAAAGTTGTAGAAAATACATATTTTAGCCCATTCAACTTCTATAATATAATCAGCCATTGAGTATAAAATATTATACATTATACAATTATTACAGTGTACATGTTCATATGTGTACATATTCTTGTATTATAATCTATATTTTACATAGTATATACATAAACTAATAACTACCTATTTTTGTTTTTTTTTTTTGTACAGATGAGTTACGCCAATTAAATTGTTCTGTAAGTATAATTAATGTTAGATTTTATATACCTATATTTTTTTAATTATACTTTTTAAAGAAATATTATATTTATATTTATATTATATTATAATTTTTATTTATTCTGAGAGGTAAATGTTATTAATAAAGTTTTAACAATGTTAACATTAAGATATTGATAAAAAATAATAGAAAATTTACCAATAAGTTATAATTTGTATGTATACTTATAACATATATAAAATAGACACTATATCTTGATATTTATTACCTTGTATAATATCAGTATAAAATCATTTAAGAGGAAATGATACTCACATTTGCTGTTTCCATCTAATCTACTAATAATATACGGAATTTACGTTCAGCATTTTTATCACAATTCTGTCATTTCTAAAATTAGATTAATTGAATATATTGCCAAATAATATAGACGTGATCATATTTATACTTTTTCGACATCTTTTTTAGGAAATTTTAATTTTCAAAACATATACGTATAACTATTTTTAAATCCAAATAATTTAAATGGTTATATTTTTATTTAAAATTAAAAGTTTGTAAAAAAGACGTCGACAAAGAATAGATAATGAGTAGGTCTATTAATTTTGTAATAGGTTAATTTACACTAATATTAGAAATGATAAGATTGTGATATAAATGCTGAACATACTCGTATATTTCGTATATTATCAATTAGACAGCAAATACGAGTTCGATGACCTTTTAAGTAAATTAAAATTTCAACATTTATTTAAACTATAGAGAGCACAAATAATTCCAAAATAATAGTCTATAATTTTTCGAATTAAAAATCATTTTTCCTAATAAGAGTTAATTATTATCTCATGATATTTAATTTTTTTTTTATTACCTCAGAAATACACCTAAATTCGGGCCTGGAGAATACCTTAATTATTTAAATTCTATTAATTACCAACGGATACAATTATTTTTAGTTTCAAATAATTAATCGATTATATTAGTAATATTCAAGATTAAAATATACATGTAAGGTATAAATATGAAACCTTTTCGCTTAATCGCTCCTCTATAATTTTAATATTTTATATCACATAAACATTCTCTTCAATTAAAAACTCATTTACCTAAGGATTAATTTTTACCAAATACACTCGTATTTATTATTTTATTCAACTTAGGAAGACCCTTCACAAAAAAAATTAACTACTGAAAAACGTAAAGTTTCTACACTCGATGACGAATACTTTAATGATGCTGTCAACAAGAAAAAATGGAAAAGACTTAAAATGTCAAAAATGAAGACCGAGGAAAATGTAAATGAAACACACGAAAACTCACAAAAAAATGTAAATACCTATATTAATTTAAAATCGTAAGCCTATTTATCTAATAAAATATTTTAATTTGAAATACTTACCTAACTATATATTAATTTTCATTATTTTATTTAATTCTATAATACAACAGATTTATCAAAATGACAGCTCCAATATATATAAACGTAAATCGATACAAGAAAATATGTGAGTAGAAAAAATTTACATTTCTTATATAATGTATGTTTATTTGACAGAATTTGTTAATTTTATGTTATAGGAGTATTAAAACTGTGAAACATAGTAAAACTTCCCACAATGAGTCACACAAATCAAAAAGTCGATCTCATTCATCAATTTTATCAAAAATTGAAACACATACTTCTAATGAAAAGTAATTAGTATACGTTATTTAGCAATTATTACCAATTAATTAATTAAACTTTATATTTTCTAATATATTTTAATCAACCTAACGTGTTATTTATATCTAGTAGTATTACAAATGAAGAATGTGACACAAATGCTTCAATAATATCTCAATATCAACCATCCAATAGTAAATCAAATAAACAAAAACAGTTAGTTTACAAGAACTTTACTATTATAAAAAAAAATAATTCGTTTAACTAATATACTATTCATTTATAGGGATGTTAAAAAAGATGATCCCAATATAATGAATACAATATCTAAAACGTCAAAAATCATGATTAAGGAAAATTTAAATCAGACAAATCAAAACTCCCAAAAAAATGTAATTACCAATATTAATTTAAAATTATAAACTTAATTATCTAATAAAATATTTTAATTTGATGTACCTACGTAACTATATATCCGGTTTCATTATTTATTTAAATTCTATAATTCAACAGATTTATCAAAATGATGGCTTTAAAACACATAAACGTAAATCGACACAAGAAAATATGTGAGTTAAAAAGATTTGAATTTCTTATAAAATGTATTTTTATTTGACAGAATTTGTTGATTTTATGTTGTAGGAGAATTAAAACTGTTAAACATAGTAAAACATATCACAATGAGACCCACGAATCAAAAAGTATATCCTATTCGTCAACTTTATCAAGAATTGAAACACATACTTCTAATGAAGGGTAATTACTAATATTTATTTAATCAAACATAATAATTGAATAGATTTATATTTGACTTAACATGTGGTATATGTGTAGTGGAATTACAAATGAAGAATCTGATACAAATTCTTCAAAAAGTTCTCAACATCAACCATCAAATAGTAAATCAAATAAATATAAAAAGTTAGTTTCCAAGAACTTTTCTATTTAAAGAAAAAAATTTCGTTTAACCTAATTTACTTATTTATAGGAATGTTAAAAAAGATGAACCCGATACAACGTCTCCAACACGAAGATCTAGAAGTGTGCATAGATCCAAGCATAAATCAAAAAGAAATAGAGTGCATTCAAAAAATAAAAATAGGTCTAGATCAAGGTACTGATGATAACACATTTTTACTTATAGTTGTATTAAATTTTATTTATTCCAGTCATAACTAACAATTGAATAATAAACATTATTTATAATTTACATATGAGTATTCAATACTTGTTTTAGGATTTCAGCTTATTATATACCAAAACTACAAAATCCTCAATCAATCTATTATAATAATTTCGTTTAAATTAATTTACTATTCATTTATAGGGATGTTAAAAAAGATAAACCCAATATAACATCTTCGATACGAAGATCTAGAAGTGTACATAGCTCAAACCATACATCAAAAAGGAGTCAAGTTCATTCAAAAAATAAAGAAAGGTCTAGGTCTAGGTACTAATGAGAATTTAATTTTGTGATAATAAATGTGAGAATTTAATACTTGTTTTAGGAATTCAGATCATTCTGTACCCATACTACAATGCCCTTAATTATCATTTTCTGCTATAATAATTTCATTTAACATATTTACTATTAATTTATAGGGATGTTAAAAAAGATGAACCTAATATAACGTCATCAACACGAAGATCTAGAAGTGTATATAAATCCAAGCATAAATCAAAAAGGAGTCGAGTGCATTCAAAAAATAAAAATAGGTCTATGTCGAGGTATTGATGATAATACATTTTTACTTATAGTTGTATTTAATTTATTTAATTCAGCTATAACTAACGATTACATAATAATAATGTATAATTTATATATGAAAATTTAATACTTGGTTTAGGAATTCAGCTCATCCTGTACTCAAACTACAAAGCCCTAAACACTATTTTCTACTAAATTAATTTAGTTTAACCTAATTTCCTATTCATTTATAGGAACATTAAAATATATGAATCCAATATAAAGGATACAACATCTAAAACATCAAAAATCACAACGGAAGAAAATTTAAATGAGGCACATCAAAATTCCCAAAAAATTGTAACTAATATTGATTTAAAATCATAAACTTAATAACCTAATAAAATATTTTAATTTGAAATACCTATCTACCTATATATTAATTACTTTATTTAATTCTATAATTCAACAGATTTATCAAAATGATGGCTACAAAACACATAAACGTAAATCAACACAAGAAAATATGTGAGTTAAAAAGATTTGAATTTCTTATAAAATGTATTTTTATTTGACAGAATTTGTTGATTTTATGTTATAGGAGAATTAAAACTGTAAAACATAGTAAAACTTCTCACAATGAGCGCCACGAATCAAAAAGTATATCTCATTCATCAACTTTATCATATATTGAAACACATACTTCTAACGAAGAGTAATTACTAATTTTTATTTAATCAAACATTATAATTGAATAGATTTATATTTAACTTAACATGTGGTATATGTGTAGTGAAATTACAAATGAAGAATCTGATACAAATTCTTCAAAAAGTTCTCAACATCAACCATCAAATAGTAAAACAAATAGTCATAAAAAGTTAGTTTCCAAGAACTTTTCTATTTAAAGAAAAAAATTTCGTTTAACCTAATTTACTTATTTATAGGAATGTTAAAAAATATGAACCCGATACAACGTTTCCAACACGAAGATCTAGAAGTGTACATAGATCCAAGCATAAATCAAAAAGAAATAGAGTGCATTCAAAAAATAAAAATAGGTCTAGATCAAGGTACTGATGATAACACATTTTTACTTATAGTTGTATTTAATTTTATTTATTCCAGTCATAACTAACAATTGAATAATAAACATTATTTATAATTTACATATGAGAATTCAATACTTGTTTTAGGAATTCAGCTCAATCTGCACCCAAACTACAAAGTCCTTAATCACTATTTTCTACACTAATAATTTTGTTTAACCTAATTTACTATTAATTTATAGGGATGTTGAAAAAGATGTACCCAATATAATGTCTCCAACACAAAGATCTAGAAGTATACATAGATCCAAGTATAAATCAAAAAGAAGTCGAGTGCATTCAAAAAATAAAAATTGGTCTAGGTCTAGGTACTGATTATAAAATTTTATTACTTATTGTTATTTTTTATTTTATTTATCCCGGTTATAACTAACAATTGAATTATATTCATTATTTATAATTTATATAAAATATCATATTATGAGAATTTAATATTTGTTTTAGAAAATCTGCTCGTTCTGTATCCAAACTACAAAGTCCGTCATCACCATTTTCTACTATAGAAAATATGACAGAAGTGAGTGTTTATTTATGTTATACTACATAAATGAATTGTTTTTTTTTGAATATTAATCTTTTAAATTTATTATAATATTTGTATAAAATAATATAAAAAGGAGTTTAATTATTTTCTAAATAAATAGTTAAAGTGAAAGGTACTTTTGACTAACTTAATTTTACTTTTCTTAGGAAAATGAAGATGTCAGACTTATTGGGGCTAATTATGATGAAAGGGAAAATATTGAATTAAAGGATGAATATAATGTCACTTGTGACATAATTAAAAAGGTAAATAATATAATTTTAATCATTTGAATATCTCAAATCTAAGATTACTCATTTAAGGTTAAACATGCTATTTAAAAAATTAAATAAAAATGGCAGTATTTTAAAAAAAAAAAAGTTAATAATTTACTTAAAAATTATGTAAAAGAAAAATTTTAAATTTTGTATTTTAAGGGATGAAATTATTATTAAAAATTGATTATATTATGGTGTTATACATTAAACCAAGATTGTTTAAAATATGATTTATAACAAGGGCCGTCCCAAAGGTAATCAACTTTTTTCCCATTTTACCGACTACAATCTTAATAATTTATAGTTTGCCAACTTAAAATTCCAAATTACTTATAAACATGAGTGAATAAGCAAAAAAAATAATAAAAAATGACATAGACTTTTCTATTGTTTTTTGACTAAACTTAAATTTGCCAACTGAACTTAATTTTGCTGACTGCTTTTCGTACACATATTCCGTTTCTATAACTTAGCTAATTAAAAATAATCAAAAATCTTTTAAAGATTCCCTAACAAAATGATTATTTAATAAGTATTCTAACCCAATTTTCAGTTTTCAAATATATCAATTATTATGGTCTCTAAAGTGTAGAATTTTTATATATTTTTAGCAAATAATTTCTGTTCAAATTGCAGATTACTCACATGTTTAGGTATTATTATTTTTATAATACCTCCATTAGTATGTATACCTACTACCCAGTATAGCTGTATAAGAACATATTTTACTGATTAGCGAGTTATTAGAATCTATGGGCCCTTACTGCACAAACAGTAATTTAATGGAATTATTTATCTAATCGATACCGTGACATGGCATGATCCTATGAAATTCGGCAGTTTTACTGCAGCATGTTCAGTCTTAAAACAAAATTTTCATACCTATTTTAAATTGTTAAGAATTTTATTTGTTTTAATTCTATTTTAATATAACAGATTTATGTAAATAAGTCTTCAATCCAACATATGTCACAAGGAAAACCGTGAGTTAACAAGATTTTTTCTTATAAAAACATATTTGTATTTGACAGAATTAACAAATTTATATTTTATAGGACATTTAAATATATAATATTAAATACGACTTCTCAAAAATCAAGATCGAACAGACGTTTTTTGTTAAATAAAATTTCTGATAAATGGTAATTATTACATTATTTAAATTCAACTAATAGCTAAAATAAATGATTTCATAGATAATAATTATATAGACTATAATTATAGTTTATGATTTTTAAATACTTTTTTTAAATTACTTATACTTTTTTACATAAAAACATTTTACTTATTATTTTAGGAAATCATCAGATTCTGTACCTGGATCATTAAATCCCTCATCGTTATGTTCTGTGGCGGAAAAAAAAATAGAGGTTAATGTTTATTTATATTTTAACAACATTAATTTATTTTTTAATCTAATATTCCTTAACATGTACCATATAATTTGTATAAAAAAATGTACTTAAAATTTTTCCAAACTAATTGTTAATTTTAATAATTTTTACTAATTTAATTTTACTTATTTTAGGAACAACAAAAATTAAGACTTAACGAATCTAATAACTATGAAAATGAAAATATTAAACGACAAAATGAATTTAAAAATGAAAGAAAACGGCGTCTATCTTTTGAAATAACATTGGTATTTATTATAATTTACATACCATTTAATAATAATAAATATACCTATATGTTTACAATATACTTTATTTATACGTAAATCTGAATTACTAAGTTCCTTATTATTAGTTTCTTTGTTTTATTTAAAATTATATAAAAACTGTAAAATCGAATATGGTTTTATCATTGTAATTCCGTTAGTAATGGTCATAAAGTCTTGATATTTTCACATAAATTTAATTAAATTAAATAGTAATGTACAATATTTTTCGAAAATTTTTGGCAATCAATGAGGAATTTTTTAATTTTTTCGTCATAAAAGGGTTCATTTTAGGTTTAAGAATTGCAATTTTAAAACAAGGTAAAATGTATATTGTTATAATTATGTTAAAAAATCAACACCTAATTTTATATTATTAAGCACTTGAAATTTTTTGTCAAAAAATAAATTTTGAAGTATTCATGTCCTTATAATCGTTATTTGAAATTTAAAAATCTCTAATAAATTAAAAATAAATGGTTAGTCATATATTACTTCTATTAAAATCGACTTATGAAATTGTTGCTTTTTTTAGCCATATTTTTATTTTAAAAGAGAAGTAGAAACAATCTATAATATATTTTGCATACTAAACGCAGTTTTTTATATATAGGTATATGTATACCATATAACACATCATTAAGGGTGGATGGATATAGTGAAGAGAAGAGCAGGTGTTTCAAATTTTTCAAAAAATCTCTATTAGATGTAATGATAAATTTTATAAGACAGTGGTAAGACCGGTAATGATGTATGGAACAGAATGATGGAATTTTGAGATAGGAAGATGATATAGATGAAGCAGAGATAAAAATATTAAGATGGATGAATGGAGTAACTAGAGAGGATAAAACAAGAAATTAGAAGTTATATAAAACGTAGTATAGGAGTAGCTTCGGTAGTAGACAAAATTAGGCAGAATAGATTGATATAGCTCGGATATATATTAAGGAGGTAAGAAACAGAGGCAGTAAGATTAGTAATGGAATTGTATTTTGATTGAAAGACGGGAAGAGAAATACTGAAAATAGGTAGGGGGGTATAATGGTGAGTGATATGAGGAAGAATATGAAGTGAAGAAGATGCAGAAGATAGAGTTAAGTGGAAGTGTAGGACTAGGTTGTCCAACCCCAAATAGTTAGGAGATAAGGCAAAGGAGAAGAAGTATATTATATATAAGCATGTGATTTTATGTAAATCATAAAGGAACTCTTTTTGTCTACTATACTGTTTTATTTATTTAGAATTTATTAATTTTATTGGGTTCCTTTAAATTCTTGATTTTTTTAAGTATTTGTCTTTTTTCATTGTAGATCAATAAATTTACTTAGTAGTTAGAAACACACAAACCACGATTCAATTCTATTTTTCTATATTTATTTTTTACACTTTTTTGAAACTATTTTTCGTATTAATATATAAGAACTATTAACAAAATAGTTTATCATTGTAACATAGTTTATGTTAATATATTATTGTTCTTACAATACCTAAATAATTTTATTGTTATACAATAAAGTCAGTAGATAGTCATTTAATAATAATACATTTAGTAATTGATATTCATCCACTTAAGAAAAAAGTTTAATTTTAAAATATAAATTATGTGGTACTAAATAGTGTTGTTGCACCAACAGTTAGGGATAAAAAATAATTAAGTTTAGATAGTCGTCATTAGGTAAGGTTAGGTTAGGTTAGCTTAGGGATACTGAAGATAATATTATCATTATCGAAATTTGTATAAACAAAATAATATTGTATATTTTTGTAGAATCAAATTTTTAATATATTAAAATAATATCCACAAGTACTCCACATCATGAACACTTTTAATTATAATTTTAAAAAACATGTTCTAATTATTTCTAAAACAATCCTCTAAATTTGTAATTTTTAAAATAAATCTCATTTTTATAAATTAATAATTTCTTATTAAATAGATACAGTGACTTATAAATTATTATAAATTGTTAATCAATATAATTTAATTTTTAACATATATAAAACTTAATTCTGTCTAAGATTTTCAATTTATTTATGAATATTTTATTACAAATCAGTTCATATCAACCATATTAATTTTCTGAATTTTAATATTCTGTTTTAGTTACAAAATTAACAGTTTTACATTCTCATATTTCCCAAATTCTAAAATGCTTAGGTTTGCATCTTCACATATTAGGAGAGTCAAGGTTAGTTCTTGATAGCTACGACAAGCATAACTACCAAATTATTGGACAGTAATTATAAAATTGACTCACGCATCGAGACTTCCCGCTCGAAATAATAACTAATATATTTTGTTACATGCACATGAAACTTTTTTTAAATCTTTTGTTGGAAATATAATATAATACACTAAATACCTAGATATATTTTATATCTTTTATTTATGTTATAAATAGTACAACTGGTCTTAATTTAACTTAAAATTATAATTTCAACTTAATGAACTTGGTCTAGATTTAAAAGACGGTCGGAACCAAGCATACGATAATGGGGATAGGAAAACATAAAGTAGTACAATTTTGAACAATTTCAGAAAATTCAAAAGTTATTTTGTTCCATGTACAGCTTATTGTTTAAATATTTTCCTTGTATACATGGCAACATCTGTACCACATGCAATGACATTTTGTTATTCAAAAAATGTACACTATTTTTCCAGATCAACAGAAAGATGGGGTATATAACTTAAAAACATTATAAACTCAACTATATCTACTACAAAATGGGAAAGCAGAATTGAATATATTAAACCAATTTTTTTCCAACTGAATTAAGTGTACAAATTCTAGAAAAGATCCAAAAATAAATAGCGAAGCTAAATCATTGGAATATAATGAATTTGTTTTCGAGTGTTGTTATTTGGTATAAGTTTCTATTTTCAGTAATTAAAGTCAGTAAATGACTACAGAATGAAAGTATAGAATTATGTATGGAAGTTGAAATTATGAGATGCCTGAAAACATTTTTTTGAAAATTTTAAAAATAAATAAGTGGTTTTAAGGGGCTTAAATCTTCAAAACAATTTCAAAAGAATTGTGTAAATATAATGAAATATCGAGTGAATTTAATAAAATCAGGTATTCTACGAAAAATGTCTTCATGAATACAAAAGAAATGACACCAGGTTTAAAGATGCAGAAAACAAATACTATTTAGAATATTTTCTTCTTATTATTGACCAAGCTATTGTTTCAATTAATGTAAAATGTCATCAATTAGTTCACCATTCAGTTAACTTTTTTTCCTGTTTTAGATAAAACTATAATATATTAAATTATTAAATTAGTATCGTATTTGAAGATGGGAAATATGGCAGAATGTTTTTATAAATCATTATTTCTATTATATAAAAATTTATATTTTTACTTTTTTCAATTCTAAGAGAAGCATATTTTTTGATTTTCCAAACCGTTTTTTCAACTTTAGAAAACACTACCAAATGAGTATTTAAAATTATGTACTTCAAAATTCCTTGTAATTTCATATATAATAGTCTTAGAAACTTCAAATTTACATAGAAGTGTGTATTTAAATAATAAAAATGTTCAAGTTTTTATTTTTCAAATGTTGAGCTATTTTTAGCAATTATATATTTTTAGATTTTTATGCCATAAAAATGGTAATTTTGGGTTTTGTACATAGTATTACTGTATACTAAGTATAGCCTATAATATAAGGTCACCCCTCTTTCACTGAACTTTCAAATATAACACTGTTTTTAAACATATAAAACGTTATTATTACTTTGTATACACAAATCCTGTTCCAATATTATTTATTAAATATAAAATTATTTTGCGAATATTATAATTTATTAAAAATACAATAAATTGTTTGTTATTTAGTCTGAACCAAACGCAAAACAATTGTGTAAAAAATCAACAGACAGTCAAGATGTAAACGATTCTAATATAAAAAATTACAGTGCTCATATATCTGAGGTATTTTCATGTTTTTTTTTTATTATTTTTAATTATACCCCCTATATATGATATAATTTATTCAAATCCAAATTTTCTAACTTTGAAGGAATTTGAAGAAATCGATAATTCTACAATTAAAGATCGAATACTTCAAACAATGTGAGCTTACGAGATTTTTTCTGTTTTAAGACTTTCTTTTACTATTATAGTTTTATGTTTATTATTTTGGTTACTATAGATATAAACCTACTGTAAATTCTTCAATAGAAAAGTGTAAATATCAAACTGTACATAAAATATCTCAGTCACAAAGATCGAGAAGCCAATCTCCGTCACAAACAATGGTTATTAACAGCACTTTTCAAGAGAAGTAATTTTTACATTATTTATTTTGAAAAACTAAATAACTATTAGTATAATAAAAATAATTTTAATAATAATTCTTAAATTATTAAATCAAAAACTATGCTCATTATAGTTTTAGATTTTTTAATTGTTTTTCTTTTTTTTTTAATCATATTTTTGTAATGAGAAATAAAACTTGTTTTAGAAACGTATTGTATTCTAAACCTGAAACTCAGTCTGTGTATATGGATACAGAATCATTATCTACGAATAAATATAGATTATTAACTCGAAGTAATGAAAATGAGATTTCAACTTCAACATTAATTTCTGAATCTCCGTCAACATATTTTGAAACAAAACCTGGGTCTCCAAATGATGCGCCTGAATCTCCACTTTATAATTCTGTATCTCCTGAGGATCTATCTCCATATTCAATAACCGACCATTTACAGTACATTACTAGTTTACCCTATTCATATTCCGAACTTGAAAGTCAATCTCCATTTTCTGACTTCTCATATGAACCTAATACTCCATCTCCGAGTCCAATATTCGAAACCTAAAATCTATTCCCGAATTCTGCTGACAAATATTTTGCAGTTATATCTTCAGGCACAATAAAGGTTGGTAAATTGAATATTTGATTTATAATTTAATTGAATTTTAATTTTAATATTTAAATTATGTTTATCAATAATTTTGTAAGTAAAGTGTACATTAACTTTATTAGTTTCAACTATTATAAATTATAATTAGTTATCATAGTATCTAATTCAAGATGTAATAACATAATAATTTTATTTGATTAGTTCTATTATAAGGTTAAATAAATTTAAGTGACAACAAAAGGAAAAGGCAATTATCATATATAATGACATGGGTAATCATATATATCATACAATTTTAGGAAATGTACAGAAACTCGAATTACCATTCTGAATATTTAAATTACAGCTCTTTTCATTTTAATGTATTGTGAGAAATATAATAGTTTTATAATGATATATTTTTCATTTCTAATTCTATCATCAGTAAGACATTATATACACTGATTGTACATTCAAAGGGTATTTTTAAAAATATTTTCTCCATATCTATAGTAAAGTAAATTGTAATTTTCGATATAGTCTCATACAAATATATCATCTTTACTTAAACTTTACTCAAATTTTACAAATTGTATGCATTTGGACTATGCTCAAAATCATTAATTAAAATAAGCACTTCTAATTTCTAGTTTATTTATTATTGTATTAATAAAAATGCATTCATATCATTCATAATCCTGTTTTATAATCAAATACAGTAGAAACTCGATTAACCGTCATTCTCTGTTTTCCGCCATTGTCAAAAAAAAAATGTGAATGCAGCTCAAAAAGGTCTTACATCTCCATAAAATACGGAACATTACCATTCGAAAAGCTAGAGCCTCAAAGAAACAGAAGTATACTTGTCTATGCAGAAGAAGATGATGGATTATTTTGTGTAGTTCGTATATATTTGTATGTATATATATTTATTTTTAGCCTACTTTTGTAATTATAACACATAGGTACAATGTAAAGTATATAGAAACGTTTATTGCAAAATTTCTGTTAACCCTCTATATTCAGTTAACTGTCATAGTCCCGTTCCTGACAGTGACGGTTAATCAAATTCCTACTGTAACTATTTTTTAAATGTAAATTTTATTAACATATTAAGGCATTCAAAAGATTATTATTTTACTATCGATACTTGAATTCTATTCTAACATTATTTAATAAAAAAAAACAAAAAAATATTGTGTTCTATATAAAGTTTGGTTTATTTTTTTAGAAGACACCGGAAGCTGATTATACAGAAAATAATTCCATTATAAACAAAGAAAACTACAATATATCAGAGGTATTCATTATTTAATTGTTTTAATTTAATAATAAAACCATATTATATTACAATATTAAAATGTAATTCATAAATTTAAATAAATTAGAAACACAAAGTGAGGAGCCTGAACCAAATTCTTTTCTACAAATATATAGAAGTAAATCTCTTAAGACTAGACCGACAAAACAAAATTTGCGAGTATACACTAAAGACCTGCTCAGATCGGGTTTTTTCGACAATTTATTTTATTTTATAGTACCATTTTAAATACATATTTTTATATAAAAATATGACTAAGTATTGATTAGAAATAATTTTAATACATATAAATATGTCCTATTTATCTTATTAACAAAACTATAATTTATGTAATACCTACAAATTTCAGTTTAGTGACTTCAATAGTAGATAAAATTGAGATGGCAAGAACATGTATCAAGAAAGAAATTTACAGAGCCAGTAACATTAGTAAAGGGAATGAATGTTGAAAAATGGAAGGTAGAAGTAATAGTGAGTGATATAAGTTGGACGAATGTATGTGAGAGAAATATGGGAAATTGAATTAAATGGAAGTGTAGCAATAGGTTGGTCGAACCCAAATAATTGGAAGAGAAATTAAAGGAGAATAATAATAATAATAATTTCAATTTATGATTTTTAAATAATATTTTTAACCTAAGATCTTAATAAATAGTTTAGAAACTTCCAATGTCATATAATAATAATGTCTTTCCACAGAATCCAATTTCCCATTGTATCTAATTACACTTTGTATGATTCCTTACTCACTAATGCTGGTAGTATGGTAAATGATCTAGGTAGTACTCTTGATCGGGAACTAACATTCCACGATCATATTGAAAAATCCTGCTGCAAGGCTTTGAAAACACTTGGCTTTATAAAAAGAGTCTCCTTAGAATTTAATTTGATATCACCACTTAAAGCGTTATTCTGTGCACTTGTCAGGTCTATCCTTGAGTATGGTGTAGTTATTTGGGACCCATCTACTGCGAGCGGTATGAACCAGTTAGAAAGAGTACAACGTAAATTTCTAAGTTTTGCTGCAATGGTACTTCACATTGACCACTTACCGCATGAGTATGATCCAGTACTTAAGCGGCTTGGTTTAACAATCCTAGCTGATAGACGTGTATCTGCAAACAAAGTGTTCCTACGTAACCTTATAAATGGCTCTATAGACTGTCCTGTATTGTTAAGTCAGCTAAATTTTAAAATCCCTAGCTTCCACTCCCGAGCAACTTACCCATTTTTCATTCCTCTTTGCACCACAAATTACTCTCGTAATAGACCGATGTTTAGAATGATGCGTATTGCTAATGAGGACCTATCGTTTTATTTTTCTTAATAAATTGTAAAATTGTAACATTGTCCTTATGTTAATGTAATTTATAAGTATTTTCCTATTATTATTATTATTATTATTATGTATATATTTTTCTGTACCTCGGGCCATGGCCCGTTTTGTAATAAAATAAAATAAAAATAAATAATGTGTGTACGTATATCATCCGTCTAAAATTATACGTCCCCCTTCTATCCCCTGACTGTTCAGTGTGTACATTTACCGATCACAAATCCCCACCCCCCTCCAACTTCACCGTTATGATGTGCATCGAAAATCATATGTTAATATCACGTACAAAGCGTTTCGAGAAAATGTAATAAACGACTTGCATCCGACGTTATTCATTACACTTCACCCTGTACACTTTCGAGCACGTTTTAAACCACACTCGTATATAGGCGCACGTCGAATACGTAAATTTAAGGACCGTTCGAATTATGTACGTAAGTTACACTTCACCGAGGGAGCCATTATCCTCCCACTCCTACCCTTACACAATATTGTATTCGTTTTAAAATCTTTATTAAACATAAATGATTTGTTATAAAACAACTACAGTAACAATCAACTTAAACCAAAATTATTCGTATTCGATTCGAAATAGAACATTTGTTTAGAATTACGATTCCGCCTATTTGCATGATGTCCGCAGGCATCAGGGGGCGAATTTAAAGGGAGGGGATGTGGCGATCGTCCTTGCCTTTGAAGGTTTTTTTAAAAAAATGTTAATTATAGTTTTGTTTTTTTTTTTCGTTTATTTACAGTTATTCAAAACGATTTCTCGATTTTTGAGAACATTTGAGTGAATTTATATTTATTTTCTTTAAGTACTAAACTTGTATGTTTGTAGAATTATTTAAACACCACTGCTCCAACATTAAATGAACATCAGATCTGCTTCTGCAAGGTATCATATACTATGCTCTATATGCTATAAAATAATGTATATAGGGGAGACCGGGGACGAAAGTAACATTTTATACTTAATTCCACTTTTAAGAAATTGTGTTATTTATTTTTTATTTTAAGCATTACCATTCTATAGAGGAACATGGTACTTATTAAATTATGCCATAATAATTATTTTAATATTGATTTAACTATAAATATTCTCGATTTAAAAAAAAAAAGAAGTGTTACTTTTGTCCCCGACTCAGGGTCAAAAGTAACACACACATTAATTTATAAATTATAAAATATGTTTATAAAAAGTAAAAACAAAAAAACTTAACACTTAGGTATACAATTACAGTCTTGTAGGTTAGGTTAGGTTTGGTTAGGTTATTGTATTTAAATAAAATTCAACCAATATAGCAGAATATGAAATATGATAAAGCCAAACTGATAACGGGCAGAGACGGTATATATTTTTGGGGGACAATTAATGACGTGCGCACTATCGATTTTTAATATTTATCACGAAATAAAATATTTAGCCTGTTACTTTTGTCCCCGGTGTCCCCTATATATATATATATATATATATAAGGGAATTAAAAACGGTCTGTTTCTCCGTTCTGAGGAGTTTTGTATATAGGCGATTTAAAATACTCAAGCATATGAGAGTGTGTAAGTAATATATGATTGCTAGTATGTGTAACTTTCAGAAATACCTATTAGCGTCCTCTTTTATGTAAAGCGGATGATATACAATTTTAATTTATTATTATACTTATTAATATTTTCATATTATTACATAATACTAGCTTGAGTGCAACACCTTTTAAGTGTAATTTTTTATTTTTTATTTTTTTTTTGAGTGCAATTTGTATACATCGGATAATGTATTTTATAAGGATTTTTTTTTTTTTAAGAAATAATACCTAGAGTTAATTAATTAATTTTCAAAAATTCGGCATGCGGAAACTTTCTAGAAGATAGTCCTATGGACCTTTTTACGATCTGTTGAATAGGTTGACAAAGTATAGGCAGGTTATCCGAAAATGTATATCGAAATTACTATTCTCGGATCTGTATAAGAACTCGATAATCGCTTAACTCGACTCTCGTTTGAGTGTAACGAGTTTCATACAACATCATCACAATTATATATATATATATTTAATTAAAATCGTGGTTTAAAACCTTATGTGAACGGACGTCGAGATCGAGCGAAAAATCGCAAAAATCGAATCAGCTGATTGGAATTTGAACCGGTAAAACCGTATCGAAAGTTCGTTAGATCTATTTACCTACCTATAACTAAGGCACTGGCTATCCAATCGAAATGATGAAATGGTCGAAATTACTAGTATTTTCAACTATTCAGATAATGAGCATTACAACATTTTGACACATAATACACACATATTCTAACGAACCACTGGGTCGTACACGGACGGTTTGTAGGCAAATAAATGTTCAGCCGGGCGTTAACACGTCCGGACTACATTAATCCAACCTCCGCCGCGTCGAAAAAACGACGGTAAAATGTGGCAAAGGCGATTTCGGGAGTTTTGGGGTGATAAGACGACGGCGCGGGAAACAGTCAATCGATAAGGAATAGACGGCCGATCGGTTTTCTCCCGTGCGATCTATAGGATGTACACAGAGTGTGTACGGTGTGTACCTAAACTACTTCGCGTTTTCGGAAAAGTCGATAAAAACGGAAAAGAAAATACCGTCTATTTGGAGTTGTCATATTATATGGTGATAATAATTACATTACAAATTATTTCACATCTTATATCATGGCGAGTAAATATAAAGGGGACGTAGTACCTGACTCAGTCGTTTTTGTCTGGTTTTGTATTTACATTTTCGTGAACAATTGCTTGATTTTAGCATATGATGACCTTTTATTATAATTAATAAAGAGAATACAATCTAAGAGATGTAGGAATTCATTTTTCGATAAGCATAATTGCAAGTTTCTATAGGTGCATGAATAACGTGATAATTAAATATTATGAATAATTTGCTTAAAATTTTATTTATTAAAAATATAATTACTACATGTCATAGATTATGTTCTCTCTATTAACTATGAAAATAGGTCATTACATCCTAAAGCCAACAAAATGTTTACGAAATTGGAAATACAAAACCTGATTATATCATGTTGTGCATGTGTCTGACAAGGGCAACTGTGTCAAGTACGTCCTTTTAAATTTATCCGTGCATCTTCACTATAGTTTGCAGCTCTAGGCGTCTCGTGATTGTATACTTATAGTCAATACTACTCAATAGTGTATATTGTTTACTTATATTTAATTTTTGATAACATCGGTAGATTATATAGTTTGTTGTGTTTAATTTGAAATTAAATATAGCTGTATTTCTCTTTCTCGTACACAGAAATAACAAAACTAATGTAATTTTTAATAAATTTAAAAATGTATTATGAGATCTATTTATTATTGGGATGTCAAACACTCATCAGCTTGCTGTTCCGAAAATCGAAATGTAGTTTGCTCATGTACACACGCACACGTCAATAATTCGAAAGAGATAAATAATTTGTATAAATAAAGCACAATTATTTAGACTTAAAATTAAAAAGACGAAAATTCGACCACTTAGAAATAACCAAATCGAATTCTGATAAAAGACTTGGACTCGTCAGCCTCTTTTCTATAGTTAGGTTGTGTAGGAAGTCGATTTTTGATTAAATGTCTCGATATTGTTTTAAATGTACTAATGACAAATATTGAAGTATTTAACAATCAAATCGAATTTAAAAATAGTTTCAATTAAAATATTAAAAATCGGCTTCCTACGTAACCTAGAAAATAAGCCGATAAATTCTAATCTGTTTTCAAAATTAATTTTAGTTTTCTGTTAAGATAAGTATTTTATATTTTTTTGAACATATTAATAATAAATACTCCCTAAATACAACCAAACAGTATACAAGTACAACTATAAACAATAAATTATTAATATTTTACAAAACTTACTTTTGACCAAGTTTTTATAACTTTTATTAGTAATGGAAGTAATATTATAGTTTTATTAGGCCTTTTTTATCTCGTGGTCTTTGTTCTTTACATAATTTGCATATTGAAACAATTCCTTAATAACTCATTCGAATCGAACTTTTAACAGATAAATGATTTATATATTGAATTAACCATTCTCATTTTAAGAGACTTAAGAAGTTTATTACAATATCTTCTCGGGTTTTATGAACTATATCGTGTTATAAAGTCAAGCTATAGTTTAAAACGATACGCATTTAAAATGCATATGAATATAACTTTTTTTTGTCATATATATTATATATATATTTTTAAACTTTTTAGATGTATCAATACTATAATATATTGTTTTTGATTTGTGACCCATTTAGAAAATAAAATAATAATCCAATCTTATTATTGATCATTTCAACAGACTCAGTATAACATCTTAAAATCTACTAAAAATATGTTCAACTCATGCGTGCGTGACATTTTTATAATAATTTATTGATAGTTCTCTAATTTTTAATTAAACTTATACTTTATTATGGCTAAAGATATATAACTCAACATGTACTTCAACATTTAAGAATTTGATTTATTATATTTATTATATCCCTAATTTTATTTAATTTATTAATTTATTTATGCATATAACACTTGGCATGGAACATTACTACTAATTCCCTTATTATATAATTAGTATAGATTGTTCAAGTTTAATAATTACATAGAGTTGATATCAGCACTTGTTATAATATTTTACCTATGTTAAATAATTTGTTGAATTTCATTATGTATTTATTTAACTGATGATTCTGAGTAAAGCGAAGAAGGATTTATTGGATCTTTTTTATTGGATATCTATTGGATTTACAAATTATGTTTTTTTTTTTTTTAAATGGTATGATTTTTCAAAAATGTTTTTTAAACTTTTTGGGTTGATAGTGAATATGAGTTTTGTATTTAATTAAGAGGTTTTTGAAGGAAAAATTAATTTTAGTTGAAACTTTAAAAAGGTAATTTTTGATTTTCCTGAGGCGTGGACTTCGCCCAATTGCACGTCCTCGAACGTATCCCACATATGCCAAGGTGGTGCTCGTTGGACACCTCGAGGTTCTATGTAACAATAGTGTAGGTGTTACGACGTGCAGTCATACAAAACGAGCATTCATGATTTTTTATAACAATAAAATGTGATACGAGTACGGGTCTATTTTAAAATTATTTTTAAAATGTACTTAAATATTTCTAAATTATTAGATTTTATATTTTTCATAATATTTCTTAAAAATTGCCTATACAGAACCTCTTAAAAATCGCAGGTGTTGACTAATAGATCGTCCGCATAAGCTGTAATTTTTGTGTTACTGTCCTGGGGTATCCTAATACGCCATTCATCGCCATATTCCAAAGGAACGGGACCAGTATTGAGTCTTGCCGGCAGCCTCTTTTAACGTCTCTGGTTTCAATAATGTTTTCTGAGCAGAGAATGACTTTAAGATTTATCATGAATTCAATGATAATTTGAATATTGCCTCTAGAGGTGCCTAACTCGTTTATGTCACTTAGGAATGGTAGCCTTTTAAGATTGTCGAAGGCGCCACTAATGTCCAATAAGCCTGCAAGGATGTGTCTACTTTTCGATCCATCGATCTATAATCTCATAGATTTCATCGCTGTTATAGTTGATTTACCCCTAACAAAACCGTATTGGTTTGGGCTTAGTTCTTTAGTAATCTCGGGGAGTATTCTATTAATAATAATAGATTCTAAGATTTTTGGCATTACATTAAGCAGACTAATCGGTCTATAATTACTCGTCTCAGACTCATCCTTATTCTTCCCCTTAGGGATTAGTATAAGGTTTTCAACTTTTCAGGGACTTGAGAATTGTTTCAGGTGGAAGGGCCATGTTGTATACTTTGACAAGGTCCCTAAGCATAGGCCATAATTACCTGAGTAATGTTCCTTTTATTTCATCAGGGCCAGGAGCTATTTTGGTTTTAGACTTCCAAATCGCATTCTTAATTTTCTCTTCTGTGATTTCATTGAAGGGAGTGTGATCAGTCTTCAAAATATGTCTGGTTATTATAACGGAATCCAATGGAACAAATTTGTTTAAAAATACCTTTATTGTTTCTGCTATGGTGGTTAGGTTAGTTTCCACGCCGTGTTTATCTTTTACAGGCCGAAGTGCGGAATCTTCAGTGCGACCATTCTTAACTCATTTGAATATTCTACCCATATTTATTGACATGTATATCGTTTGAGAGGTCTCGCCAACTCTTAAACTTATTCTTCCTAATAAGGTAAATTCACTCATTTTTTTTATAAGCAATGCTTGATTCTTCTGGCTTAAGTCTTTGGTGGGACCTCCTTAGTTTATTTAGAACCTTCTTACATTTAGCCTAATAGTAGGCTCAGAGTATTTAAAATTGACGGATACCACTAGAAGGGCATTAATTCCGTTAACAATTCTAATACAGCTAATGTTATTACTACTGTAATTTCTCAAAAACAGAATAAGCAGATTTTTAATTAAAAATAAATCTCTTATTTATTCTGCTATCATATTATATAATACTTGTATTATTAATAGTTAATAGTTATATATAACTATATACAAATATATAAGTGAGTATATAACAAAATATGAATGGTATAGCTAAAAGGATGAAAAATGGAATACCAATAATCAAAGAACAATCTAACAAAAAGTACTATTTTCATAATAGCCATTTACCAATTTATAAATTAAATCTAAAATTTAATTAGAATTTAAAAGAATCACAGAGGTATCATTGCAATACTGTAGAGATTTTATATATTTATATATTTTATATTATAACTATTACACAGAATTTACTCAAGCTAATATAAATTGCTAATATAATTGTTCATATTTCTCGAAAGTGCCTACATTTACAATTTTAAAATCCTATAATATACCTACTCTACAGGTACAGAAATACAGTTTAAATAAATATTTTGTACAATTAAAATTCTTTCATTATTTTCCTTCTTCCTTTCTAATAAGATACGAGCAGTAATAATTAAATAAAATAAATATTATTTTGTTTTTTTATAAAGGTATATATATATAAATAAAATTCGGTCAGTTGGGGTGAATGAACTTTGTTGGTTGGGCAGGATACTGGTAGTGTATCTATTGAATTTGAAAGCAATGATAAATAGTTTCTTTCAATAAAATTATTCTGAGCAAAGCTTCGCTATATATAACATTAGTATTATTATTAGTATTTATATGGGTAATAAAAAATATGACGTCAATATAAATAGTATTAGTAAATATTTGGTGTAAATTTCAAGTTGCTGGAATTTTAGATTTCCAATTTATAATAATTTTCGATCTTTTTGGTAGTTATAATTAATATTATTAATATATACCAATATATATCTTCTACATAGTGGGTAACTATGACTAGTTTATTTGTACTTATAAAAAGTAGTTTTTCTTTACGCTTTTAAAATTACTAAGAGAATCAAAATATTACGTCTATAAAGTACCAACCAAATCGTATTTCCTATCAAAAAAGCGTATACCAGAAAACTCTTACTTTACTCCTTTTTTTTTACCCGAAAAACATAAATAAAAAAAAATTAAAAAGCATAATTTTTAACCAATTATACATTGATTGCTACATTCAGAATCTGAAATTAAATTGATAGAAAAAAATAAAAATAAAAATAGAAAACTATTTCCATTCCATTGAAAATGCTTTTAGTATGATACTAATCTGTTAAAACCTCTCGGTAAGGGTCTTTAAGAAAAATGATTAATCATATAAGAAATAATAACAGTAGTTAGTATAGGGTATAGTTATAATATTTAATAACTACAAGACATGTACAGAATACGAATATTTAAATTGTGTGTGATTAACATCAAATACTATGATTAAATGGATCTTCATTACCGTGATTAAATTATGGAGAATACAGGATACAGAATGTTTGCTAAACCGGCAGTTTTGGTTTTAATCATTTATAACAGATCAATTGGATTGGATTGAATTGATTATGTTGTTTGGTCATGGATAAGACGGTTTGTCCGATGAAAAATATAACCAGGTTAAACGCGAAAACACGCCTTTCGCATTTCACTCGAAATATAATGTACAAATGATCACATTTAAAAAAAAAAAAAAGAAATAAAAATCATGTAGTCCGTGTCGTATATCGGTCGGTGAAAAATCGAGAAAGTGTTTAAACGACTTCACGTGCTCTACGACGTATGAAACAATAAACGAAATTCAATCGTTTTGTATTAGTTTCAAAAGTAAAATAATATATAAGCCGAGACGGGAGCTAACGTATATTTCAAATACACGCATTGCAAGACTTCCTACAGCTCGGATTATTTCGGCGTTTCTTAAGTTTCCAACCATATTTTTGCACGTTTTATATTAAGTGTATGTGATTTCCAATTCAACCGTAATACCGAATTCAACTATTTCGATTTTATTGAATCCTATGACAATGTCATAGGCGTATATCGTTACTTTAGTATTTATTATTCTATTTTATTTAATCTATTATTTACTCGAAAACAAATTATTATTTTCGACCGATAGTATACCTCACAGGATATACCAAAATATACAATAGATAGAATACCTTTGAAATTTGTAAATATTGATATTTGAGTTTATAATGTAAATAATATAATATATATATTGAACCCATGATACCCGACAGAGTGGTCCATGATAATAATATGACCACGAGGATAAGTACGCTATACACTCTAAAAACGTTGAAATATGAATTTACCAGCGTATAAGCAGCTCGTTTAATCCCTTTGAATTATTGAAATGCCCACAGGTACAAAACGTATTGAATTATTTTCCAAACTTTTCACATATAACCAGATGTCTTAAAATGTACGAATAAAATCATTTTCGGACAATGCGTCTAGAATCGAATTGAAATCAACACTTCGAGGACCATATAATATTTAGGTATATTTAATTTATTAATGGTTCCACGTAAGTTCAAAACTTATAAATATTCTAAATATGGAATTTTTCCAATATTTGGTTTTATTTTATATTGGTTTCCAAATGCGCTTTCTAACTACAATGAAAATAACTAAAATAAATATGTACATTAAATTTAACTGCGAAATAAGCGATAATTATTCAAATAATTGATATATTTTTTAATACTATTGAAAAATAAATAAATTAACAACATTTATATTCCAGTATAATAGATAAAATAAGAAAATATAATTTAGATTTTAATAATAGAAAATTATTTTATTAAGAAAAATTACTCTTATGCATTACAATACTTATTATATTTATCATCAAATTAATACCAAGAAACTAATTTTAATATTTGATTTATTAAACACAATTTGCTAGGATAATCTTAAAAGTATTAAAATTATCCTAACTTTATATGATTATTTACTGGCTATTTGTTGTTTTCAGTTTTTATTTTGAAATTTTTAAACTTTAAAAAATTATTTACAGTTAAAAATGTATAAGAAATCGTTAAGTTTTAAACCGGTATGTTTTATAAAATATTGTATTTTTTTTTAAATAATATAGTTTTGTATTGATTTTTTTATTTGTTATGGGTGACTTTTTAGTTGAGTATACAAATATTTTGATTCATAACAATTAATTTGCTCATTTACTAATTTGTTTCGTTTTTATTTTATTTAATACTCAACTTCATTGTATAAAAGTCTTTCATTTCAAATTTGTTAAAAATGTCATATACAATGCAGTATTTATATAGGTGATAAGATACATCAAAGTAAATTTTTATTTTGATGAGTTTATTGAGTATAAATAATAAAACGATCTTTCAATATATATATATATAATATATTCTAAACAGAGGACCAAGTATGTAATTAGGAAACGTTTTCGACATCGGAGATTATTGGGTTATTTTCGTTATTCATTGAAAATAATATATTTCATTGTTGAACAATTTTTGATTGTCTCATATATTAAAGGGTCCTTTCATATTTATATTTTGAGTAGATAGTGGTAATATAGATTAGGGTAGTGGTTGAATTGGAAAAAAAAGGGTAGGCTCTGTTAGAAATCAGCGTTCCGGGACATATTAGTGAAAAAGTAAGCTGTGAATAACTTCGTCACACACACCTCCCACCCAAAGTCTCTTAACCGGAAAATTTTAAAACATTTTTAGATTATCATATAACATGTATAGAACATTTTTTTTTATCAATATTGGTTACATATTTTCGAAAAAGTATAGTTAAGACATTGATCCTCTTTCAACATAAATGAACATTTATTCCTTTTAAATGAACTATCGAGGAAGTTATAGATATAGACCAAAATTAAGTTTTTGTATAATTTTTCAACAAACTGTTTTATAAATTACTAATTAATGATCAAACCGTTTTGAAAAAATTGTAATTTGTAAATTACACATCGATATGACAATCTATTGGTACTACTGAAAATAATGTGTACATTTCAAGTCTTTGACATTATTACTTTCTGATTAATTACAACTTTTGGTCATTTTTTAATTTTTATATAGATTTTCTGTTCATTTAAAAAAATGATCTACTGGGAAAATCGAAAATTGACTTCTTTAAAGTATTTGAAAGATTATACGGCCACTAAACTCCTTTTTAACTAAATTAGAATGTGAATAAAAGCGATTATATGACAAATGAAAATCCTAAACATAATGATCAGCGGTAGAAGTAGAATGCAAATTGCCATTCCACTAACAAAATCAAATGTAAACAACTACCTTATAACTGAAATTTATCGGTGTTGCATTGATCTCGCTAAGATTTCACCATAATTTTAAAATTCAGTCATTCATATAAAATGAAGATTATTTATTACCAATGATACCTATATGATTTAATAAGATAAACTATTAAAATCTTTATACCGTGATTTTGATCTAAAACTTATTATGCGATAAGAAAAAAAAAACGTTATAGTTTTCGTAATTTTATAATTTCCAAGAAATTTAACATTTTAAAAAAAAAATGTTTAATAAAAATTAAAACGGACGCTGCATTTCCTACGTTCCTTCATAAATAAATAAAGGGGTACGCTGTTAAACATGAAAAATATGAAGAGTAGCTCCATCCCCCTGAGTCCCTTTCCAAAACCACCACTTGACTAGGGAATATATTATAGCATAATAGGGAATATTATAATCACAGTATCTGGATAACGCCCACACTAAGCATACGTATACAATCAATAAACATTACCAAATTAGGCATTATTTTTATAATATTTTAATTTAATTTTTTTATCCTAAATGCATATTTTTAAATGATTTAATAAAATAGCTTGTTATTTTTTTTTTCTTTTAGCGACCATATTAATTTTACTGTCTCATAAGTTTAAATGACTGGATTAAATTTCGGATACCATAATTTGTGAATTTCTGTATAATTTAAATAGAATAAATTGTTACAGCATCTTTCCAATTTCATTATTTTTTGCATCCAAGGATCTAGAGAAATTTAGCAGTATACCCATTTCCTTTGTAGCTAGTAGATTTTGGGATTTATCTGTGGAATTGTATACGTTTTTTTTATGCTCACTGCAATGGCCAAGGAAGACTTACACTTTTTTATAAAATCACTTTGACTGTTTTGAATTCAACACTATGTCCTTTTATATTTAGTATAATATAGAATAGTCTATACAAAAACGAGGTTTAAAAAAAAAACTAAAATAGACAATTTGAGTATTATGTTATGTTAATGAAATGTTTAAAATAAATAAAATGGTATATCATAATTTTATTAATTTGGTACGTAGGATTTTTTGGGTAATAATCGTTTTAATAAGACATTTATAACAGTTGGTGTATTAAAAAGATTAATTTAAAATGTTCTCAGGAGTTAATAATAATAATACACTGAGCTTTTTATAGAACCGTTTTACCGATAAAAATGATTTAACGTTGCTTTAAAAACGCAATACGTCCACCAGGAGTATCGTATACGACGAGAAAAGTGCTTCTACCCCCGGATTAATTAGGTATTTTTGTTCTTGACGAAATTAATTTATGTTTTAATTTTAATATTTATCAATTTGATTTGTTTATGTATCTATAACCTTACAAAACTCAAAGTTTGATATGTGAATAATTTAAATTTCGGACTATTTTACAATTAAAATGTGTTTTAAAATATTTATAATTTAAACAATTTTAAAATAAATTTATTGTATTTTATGCTATTATATATATATAAAAAAAAAATATATATATAGATATACGCAAAAATTTGAGACTCTTAAAATATTTAGGCCCAAGTGCCATGGAATCCCTGCTTTCAAAATCCGGGCCTGTATGTTATATAACTATATGTACTTTTACAATGTATACCATGAGATATAAAATATTACGTTAAATATAATGAAACCCATATAATTTATGTAGTTGAACAACAATATTATTTGAATAATGCGTAACTAAAGTTTTGGTTTGATGTGTCCCTCAAATTTCATCCAAATTAACCAAACAGTGTTAATAAGTACGTATAGCATATTAATCGGGGTATTAATAATAATTAAAATGGTTAAAAGTAAGTTTTTTAAAACTGAGGAGAAAAAATGGTCGACGTTATTTTACATATAGATTGGCCCGGAAATATTTCCACTATAATATTAGTAACAATTTATGAGATGCATCACTCTGAAAAAATGTCCTAACATTTTCGAACTAATTAAAAACAGACTGTGAAAAATAAGGTGTGTAAATTTATGTGCTTTGCAAACACTATGGGCTGGACCGAGTTTCTATCCCCGAAAGTTTGTTGTTGATGTATGACATGGATAACTTTATGGGCTTGACGCTAATATGATAAGAACGAGACAAGCCTGCCCCAAACAATATATACCTACTGTATATATATTATACCACCTATCATATTCTAGATAAATCCACCGACATAAATCCATAAACATGTTTGTTGTGAACAAATTTTAATTTAGAAAAAATTCTATAATCAACGAATCAAGTATACAGTGTATATAATGCAGTTTATGTACGAACTATAATGGTTAATAAAATAATCAATAGGTATATTAAAGTTCGTTTATATATTTATCGTGGAATTATTTTGATCGTTAATCCGTCGTATTTAATTCGCACATTTTTCTAACGAATAACAACACAGTTTAAACTAGTCATTGATCATCAATATATAAATGAATTAATACATAGTAAAATAATATAAATATACTGTATAAACTTGATATTTTGTGAAATAATGATAATTCTTATCTGAGTAAACAATTACTCGAAATTCTAAAGGACTTGCACGAGATAATACGATTGTCAAAGGATTAGTTCGACCCTTCGTCACACAAACCTTAAATTATCGGTACGAAAGTTAATCCCTTACTCACATTTTACGATGAATCAACTGTCCTTTCAGTACGTTTTCACATCTAATTGTCTAGAACGTGATATATTAAAGTTATATAATTTAAAAAAAAATAATAATATAATAGTGTGTAAACTTATTTAATAGACTTAGCTTTGGTGATACAAGAAACCCAACCTTCGGTGTTTTTAAAATAAATTCCGTTTTCGTAGTGTAATTTTATATTGATTTGTTGTTTATTGAGAATACGATTTTTACATTGTTCTATTTTGTTTATATATATAAATATATATATAAATATATATATATATATATATGTATGTATGTATTGTATATATATACAATATACATATATGTATGTATGTATTGTATATATATGTATGTATGTATGTATGTATGTATGTATGTATGTATGTATGTATGTATGTGTGTATGTATGTATGTATGTATGTATGCATATATATATATATATGTATCTACCTTCGGGTAGAAGGTGTTGAGTAGAGGTTTTCTGGTATAAATCTTCTGATTGCTAAACCGTTTTAGTTTGTAGGATTCAAAGAGATAGTCTTTTGATTTTCCAAGTGTTTTTCTTAAATGTAAAGGAAAACTATTGAAAATGAAAAATGTTATAAAATGGAAAATAATGTTATGCCTACCTACTTATTTCACTCAGAATCCATTTTTTTTTTTCAAACTATAAAATAAAATAATAACTATTGTGCAAACAAATAATTTAAACAACAATAATATTACAACTTACAATACTATACAACACTATTCTGTCCGAGTAATATTATTAGGAATTATTATTATTGTAATTTTAAATTGTAATTTAAATTTATTTGCTGAATGATTGGAAAAATTTACCTAAAAAGTGAACACAACATAGAATTATGAAATACGGGAAATTTACATTAAAAGTAATTTTACGTATATTCATATATAGAACATGATTATTTAGCAAGTAAAGTAACCTGAATTTCGTTAATGCATTTTTACTTGAAAAGTATCATAAAACTTATTAATTATCGTATACATTATCAAAATTATACGCACTCTAAATAATTTATGTCTAATATAATATTCAGTTATTGTTAACGGTGGCTGATAAATTTAATCATTTTCTAAATGACTATATTTTCGGTGATAAATATTTTATTATGTGAATCCAGATATTGTTAATAATTACTTGTCAAATCAATAGGATAAATATATTTCCGAGCATTTTTTGAATTTTTTTTGTGATATGTGAAGACAAAATAGACGAATGAGAAAGATATCCTTTCCTCTATTTTGAGATATAATAAATAATATTTTCAGTTTATATGTATATTTTCTCTTGTAATATATAATATTCATGTATAAATGCATATTTATAGTTTTATTTTTATTTTCATGGCATATTTTAAATTTTATTTTAGAAAGTTTTACATTTTTTTTTATACAGAAAACCAAATTAATAGTCATGATAAATATATATATATATATAATATAACAATGTAGACTAGTTCTTATAATATAAATATTCCATAAATGAGACATCATTGCGTATTTCAGTTGAATATTACTGCAAAATATAGCGTTAGGAATAACGCTATTTACATGGAAAAATAAGCATATTTTTCATCATTCACTAGTTTCTAACTACTCTAATGCTTATAAGTATCATTATTTCCATTTATATGCAACGCATAAGCTTAGAACCAAAATATGGTACAAGTATAAGAATCTAAGCATTCGGAATATTGTGTAATATTTAAATCAATATTAAAAACTTACAAATGCATTCCTGAATATTTTGAAAGTATTAAGTTAGTATTATTAATACTACTCGTAGTATTTATAATCAATGATTTTCCTCGATTCTATTGTATTTTTTTAATAAAATATTTTTTTATATGAATATAAATACCAAAGTATTCTGATTCCAACGAATACCGAAAACACAGTAAAGTTATTTTTCATTAAAAAGTTCTCTAAAAATAACTTGCATATTTTTATAAACTAAATATAATACGGTATATTATGATTTATAACGTATAGGCTGTAGATAAACTCAATGTATAAAATTAAGTTTTCTCTTTCAAATTATATTTATTTTCTTATCTATTCAAGATGCTTTTTTGTGTTATGTAAAATAAATTAACGTATTTGTCTTTTTTTTTGTTATAGGTATGTATCCGGGTATTCAAAAATCATTTGGAAAACTTTCCAAATGCTTTATATAAACCTATATTTTTAGACTATAAATTGAACACTCGTGGAAAGAAAAGAAAGGTAATTTTTATTAATTTGTAGTCTCAATAAAAATGTAAAAAAAAAGTAATACCTACTCGATTTTAGAAAAATGAATTTATTTATAGAATACTGATTTGGTTTTTATTTAAATTTAAACTTTTAATAATTAGACATAAGGAATGTTTGTCTCTCTATATCGGTTAAAATATTGTAAAATATTGATAATTTTTACACATTTTACGTTTTATTTCATATAATTTCAACTTTTTCAAGTTAAAACATTAAAACAATTTATTTAAAATGTTTTATATCAAATACCAAAAAGTTGAGTTAAACAGTTCTAATTATACAGTAAAAGTTTGAAAATTAAATGAGATTTTTCTTATAAACATTTAAACATTTAAAGTTTTAATGTTATGGAACATTTTTATGCTTTCCATTGGTAATATTTTACAGGTCTTATACGTACCTATAATAGAGTTTGTAGTTTTAAACATAAATATTTTATACTGGACATTACAAATTTAATCGAATCAAATTCTAATTATATACAAATAAATCACTAAATTATTAATAAAAAACATATTTTTGCCGACCACATGAAATTTGAGTACGCTCTACTATAATAAACCAAACTCCACTCAACTTCATTTCTCGACTAAAATAATTTATCTTTGCTTTCAAGTTCAAAAATAATAATATAACTCTTAAACACCCGCCGTTCATATGGTCCATTATAATCGATATCCTGCAAGACAACGTAGCCTTTTTTCTTTTAACATTAATATGATAATAAATTTCACTGTAGACATATCACCGTAAGTATTAAAGTTAAACGTATACAAAATTAATATATTTTTGAGTAAGTATATATTAAATATATATATATATATTTTTTTTTTTTTTTTATTTAAGTCTAACTTATCTTTCGACCAACATAAATTTACTATGCTAATGGTCTGGTATAATATTTTAATTTGCAAAAACAAAACTCTGGCTATTATCAAAGTTTAGCTTGGTTTTGTTAGACATAATATTAATTATTTTTTTTTTTTTTTACTGCGCTCCTGATTAAAATATAACATTATAAGTAGAATTCGTTTTTTTCAGCGTATGCCTATTTCACTAAAATAATAATAATATTTTTTAATATTACCCTAAGCCCTGGATATATACTTAAATAGTTCTAGAAGAGAAAACAGTTTACCCATAAATAAATCACTACATAACTCACGTACATAGATATAGCGGTATATATATTAATCGTTGACTATCAACAATATAAAAAATAAGGTTAATTTTATGAAATGTTTCAATTCGTACGTATGATTACATTTTCTTTATACGTCAAAGGAATATAGGCATTATGATCAGGTGTATTGTGGGATATTATTTCAAAGTTATGGCAAATCCCATCGAAATAATAAACGTACATATATTTAAGAAGTGATTTACACTGGTGTTTCAAAAAAAACGTATAAAAATTCATTTTAAAATAATATCTGCAGACAAATATAAATAAATACCCAGTTTCTACAAAAATAATTTGTTTTTATTTAACAAATACGTATTTCGAAAACAATGTTCTCATCTTCTTATCTAAATTCAGTGTTTAACAGTAGTTGTTTAACACTGAAGATGAGAACATTGTTTTCGAAATACGTATTTGTTAAATAAAAACAAATTCTTTTTGTAGAAACTGGGTATTTATTTATATTTATAAATAATTCTACAAGTAA